>PVIA01012108.1:5732-40022 GCA_004024845.1 Tonatia bakeri | reverse complement strand
TTTTTTTTTTTTTTTTTTTTGAGATTGTGTTTTTTTTTCTCCATTTTTTAATTTCATTGTTGTTCACGTACAATTGTCTCCCTTTTCCCCTCACCTTTCCCCTCCACCCCAAACATCCACACCATCCTCCCCTGAATCTACCCCCCCTTGGTTTTGCCCCTGTGTTCTTTATAATTGTTCGTGAAAACCCTTCCCCCTTCCCCCACCATTATCCCCACCCATCTCCCCTCTGGTTACTATCCATTTGTTCTTAATTTCAATGTCTCTGGTTATATTTTCCTTGCTTGTTTGTTTTATTGATTAGGTTCCAGTTAAAGGTGAGCTCCTATAGTATTTGACTTTCACCACCTGGATTATTTCACTTAGCATAATGTTCTCCAGTTCCATCCATGCTGTCAAGAAGGGCAGGAGCTACTTCTTTCTTTCTGCTGCATAGAATTCCATTGTATAGATATACCACTGTTTTTGATTCACTAATTTAGTGATGGGTGCCTAGGCTGCTTCCAGCACTTTGCTGTTATAAATTGTGCTGCTATGAACATTGGGGTACATAGGTTCTTTTGAATTAGTGTTTTAGGATTCTTAGGGTATAATCCCAGCAGTGGTATTGCTGGGTCAAAGGGGAGTTCCGTGTTTAGTTTTCTGAGGAAATTCCATACTGTTTTCCACAGTGGTTGCACCAGTCTGCATTCCCACCAACAGTGCACTAGGGTTCCCTTTTCTTCACAACCTCTCCAACACTTGTTTATTCATTTATGATGGCTATTCTGATCAGTGTGAAGTGGTATCACATTGTGGTTTTAATTTGTACCTCTCTGATGGCTAATAATGCTGAGCATCCTTTCATATATGCCTGGGCCCTCTGTATGTCCTCCTTGAAGAAGTGTTTGTTCAGGTCCTTTGCCCATTTTTCAATTGGGTGGTTTGTTTCCTGGAATGGAGTCATGTGAGTTCTTTATATATTTTGGACATCAAACCCTTGTCTGAGATATCATTGAAAAATCTGTTTTCCCATATTGTTGGTTCTCTTTTCATTTTAGTGCTGTTTTCTTTATCAGTGCAGAAGCTTTTTATTTTGATGAAGTCCCTTTTTTTATTCTTTCCTTTATGTCCCTTGTTCTAGGGGACATATCAGTAAAAATATTGCTGCATGGAATGTTTGAGATTTTCCTGTCTGTGTTCTCCTTTAGGACTTTTATGGTGCCATGACATATATTTAAGTCTTTTATCTACCTTGATTTATTTTTATGTATGGTGTAAGTTGGTGATCAATTTTCATTTTTTTGCATGTAGCTGTCCAGGTCTCACAACACTATTTGTTGAAGAGGTTATTTTTACTCTAGTTTATGCTTCTGCCACTTTGTCAAATATCAATTGACCATAGAGACTTGGGTTTATTTCTGCATTCAATTCTGTTCCATTGAGTTATGTATCTGTTCTTATGCCAGTACCAGGTTGATTTGATCCCTCCTACTTTTTTCTTCTTTCTCAAAATTGCTGCAGCTATTCGGGGTCATTTATGGTTCCATATAAATTTTTGAAATGTTTGTTCTATATCTGTTAAATATGTCATTGATACTTTAATAGGGATTGCACTGAATCTATAAATTGCTTTGGGTAGTATGGGCCTTTTGATGATGTTAATTCTTCCAACCCATGAACATGGTATATGCTTCCATTTGTTTGTGTCTTCCTTGATTTCTTTCTTCAGTGTTGTGTAGTTTTCTGAGTACATATCTTTCACTTCCTTGGTTAGGTTTATTCCTAGGTATTTTATTTTTCTTGTTGCTATAGCAAATGGGATTTTTTTCCTGATTTCTGATTCTGATCTTTTGTTGTCAGTGTATAAAAATGCCTTCGATTTCTGAGTATTGACTTTGAACCCTGCTGTTTTGCCACATTCACTTATTAGGTCAAGTAGTTTTTTGGTGGAGTATATAGGGTGTTCTATGTACACTATCATATAAATTTTATGATATTAACAGTTGTACTTCCTCCTTTCCAGATACTATATTCTTTCTTCCTCCCTACACTAATGATGGGTACAAGCAGTATCATTTACCAAACATTAATATATGCTAGGGGTTTTCACATATTACCTCATTTAATCTTCTACATTTCCCATATCTTCATCCCTATGTATACAAAGTAAGAACATTAAATTTAGAAAGGTTATGACACCTTATTGCATAAGTTAAAACTGGAAGATTTTACTATTTTCTAGGGACAGAACCTATTTGATGTGCATTTTTACTTTCTTTCCAAAACAATTTCTGGTATTATGAGGCAGCCTAGAGAGTGTTTTCAACTTAGCATAGATTTTTCAATTGCCTCATTACTCATTATAAATAAAGTAATAAGAAATTATATATATTTTTCTTCATCAAAGTTGTAATTTTTAATAATTTAATGTAAACTAAGATTATATTTTAATGTAAAGTATATACATGCATATTTTGAATCCACTAGTCATTACAGAAACACATGTTTACAGCTGTCTTAGACTGTCTACATACAGAGTGAAATGGAGAACTGAAGCAATATTAATATCACTGTAGCTCTGACCAGGTAGTTCAAGTAGTTGGAGCATCCTCCCAACATGCTAAGGTTGTGGGTTTGATTACTGGTCAAGGTACATACAAAACAACCAACAAATGCACAAATAAGTAGAATAACAAAATTGATCTCTCTCTCACTCCCCCTTTCCTCTATCTAAAATCAATGAATAAAAAATTTTAAAAATATCATTGTAATCAAAACCATTTCCCCTTAATTTTTGTATTGTTCATATAAACTGCTTTAAGATCTGAGTAACCCACATATTTTCTCAGTTTTTGAAGTATACGGAGATACAGATTTCAACAGATCATTAATTGCACACCTAAAAAGCTACCACATTATTGGAAACCAAATGGTTCTTCCTCTTTATGTCTGCATTGAGAATAGTACATATGTTCTATAACTTTGCTATAAACACTTTAAAATAAAACTAGATCATATATATGGCCATTTTTGGTGTTTTGTTATAATTAATTCTTTTTGTTATACTTACTTTTAAAAACTTTGTCAGTGATTCATTTTATTTATGATAAACTTCTCTTACATAAGATTTCCCCCCCTCCTGCTTAACTGCACTGTGAGTGAAAAGTCACTAGACTCAGATTTTCCATTTGTAATTTGAGAGGCAACAACACTCTTCAGGACTCTCCCATTTTCCTTTACTGAAACAGGAGTATTTAGGGACATTATAAGTGAATGTGGATGCCACTCTATGGTTTACACTTCTAGCACTTGGGAAGCTTTTCATACCTCATGCTGCCTTGAAGAGCCTTGCATTAGCATTTTAAAAACTCAAATGGAGGTAATCAACCCCCTTGGCCATTATATTCTGAAAAATCAGAGCAACCTGTATAAATAACAAAGTTGTTTAAAAAATGAAAGAATTGACCTGACAAATTGGACAAGTGTCATTGGTTACTCCATTGGCTGGACAGAGGAGCTTGGTTGTCTATACTCCTGAGTAAATTTTGTACAACATAAAGCACAGCCATGTGTTGCACAACATTTCAGTCAATAATGAAGCACATATAAAACAGTAGTCCCATAAGATTACAATAGAGCTGAATTTCCTATAAAATTGGAAGAATATGTAGTTTTGGAGCCATTTTCTTTTCTTTGTGGGAGCAATATCTGCAAGGAGTAGCAATAAATTCCCTTTCACACACAGCACCTCAGTTGTGAGTGCATAAATTACATCCCCATCAGTCAGCTGTTGACCTGTTTCAGCACAGAGGAGCCTGTCTCCTCATCACTACATAATGAGAGGGCTCTACAGCCTTCCTGGATCTAGCCTGATGGTCTTCAGTGTACATTTCTATACATTGTTTGTTGAGGACCTAAGATTCTGGAGAAGGACACAAGTCCATAGGAGCTACATTCACAAGTGTTAAGTGCCACTGACACTTTAGTAAAGGCTATCTGTGTTAGTGTGGAGCCAGCCTGTCCCTGTACTTTGAAAATATGTTCAGGTTGTAATGCTGTAAAGCATAGATAAGTTTCTTTTATCCATTCAATGCCAGAGAGAGCCCTTTGTGCCAGGTAGTGTCAGTGGGACCAAAAACAAATGTCCAGAGTCAAGCTACTGAGTCCCAGGTCAACACCCTCTCCATGTTAAACACCCTCTTTTTTATGAATAGCACAAAGTTCCTTAATATGACCACTGTTCCAACATGCAACAGCTGAAACCATATTCCCATGACAATCCCTATGTTCCTTTATCTCTCCGTTTTGTTTTTTCTTCCTGCTGATCCTCAGGCCACCTTTCACACCCTCCTGACAGACACTATTGTGGTGATTTATGCCTTACCCAGTCAGTTTCTCCTTGATATTTCCAATTAATTCAGCCCACATAGAGCCTCATGTTCACGTTCATCCAGCCTACAGAGTTCATGGAGCAGCACTGACAGTTTTGATGCTCTGTTTCTGACCCTATTGGAAGGAAGCAGGGGCAGGGCTTGTGGAATAGTGTTTACAGAGTCTACAGTAGTGCTCTAGCCCTTCACATTCACTCACTGACTCACCCAGAGCAACTTCCAGTCCTGCAAACTCCATTCATGATAAGTATTGCACCCCATAGAGTATGCCATTTTTATCTTTTATACAGTGTCATTACTGTACCTTTTCTAGGTTTAATTATATTTAGATACACAAATACCATTGTGTTATAATTGCCAATGATATCTAGTACAGTAATATGTTTTACATGCTGTTTGTAACCTAGGAGTAATAGGCTACACCACATAGTCTAGGTGTATAGTAGGCTATACCATCTACAGTGTAAGGGCAGTGTACAGTGCTCATACAATGATAAAATTTCCTAATGATACATTTCTCAGAATGTATCCCATGGTTAAGGATGACTATAATATATAGTATTGTTACTTTAATGCTTCTTTTCTTTTTAAAAAGATTTTATTTATTTACTTTTAGAGAGAGAGTAAGGGAAGGAGAAAGAGAGAAAGAGAAACATCAATGTGTGGTTGCTTCTCATATGGACCCCACTGGGGACCTGGCCCACAATCCAGGCATGTGCCCTGCCTGGGAATCAAACTAGTGATCTTTTGGTTGGCAGGCAGGTGCTCAATCGACTGAGCCACACCATTTGGGTAACATTTCTTAGAGTAAGAGTCTTTCAGAGATGAATTCTTTAAGCTTTTGTATATCTGAAAAAGTTTTCATCTTTATTTTTGAAAAGTATTTTCATTGGGTATGGAAAAATAAGTTTTGTTCTTTTTTCTTTTGGTACTTTAAAGATGTCTTTCTGTTATCTTATTGCTTTCATAGTTTCCAATGCAAAATCTGCTGCTATCCTTATCTTCATTCCACTGTCCATATGTGACAATTTTTCTCTGTTTTGTCTGATTCTCTTTTTATCTCTGATTTAAGTAATTTGGTTATGACATGTGTTGGTGTAGTTTTCTTCATGTCCCTTGTGCTTGAGGTTCATTGAACTTTTTGGATCTGAGGGCTTAGAGTTTTTATCAAATTTAGAATATTTTTGACTATTATTTTTTTCAAATATGTTTTCAGTGTCCCCCTATCTACTCACTTAAAGATTCAAATTGTATGTATATTGGACTGCCTGATATGGTCTTATGGCTCACTAATACTCTGTTCTTTATTTTATTCTCTTTTTTCTTGCTCTTTCATTTTGCATACTTGGTTGGTATTGCTGAGTCCTCAATACTTTTGCTACAATGTCTAACCTCCCATTAATCCCATCCAGTATATTTTTAATCACAGACATGGTAATTTTTATCTCTAGAAGTTCAATTTGGGTACATGGTTGCATCTGCCAAGTATCTAAGTTTTTTAACATAAGAAATATAGTTATAATAACTATTTTAATCCACTGTGTGGTAATTCTAATATCTGTGTCAATTCTTCAGTTTTGATTAATTGATTTTATCATTTTTTAAAGATTTTATTCATCCATTTTTAGAGAGGGAAGGGAGAGGGAGAGAGAGAGAGAGAGAGAGAGAAACATCAATGTGCGGCTGCTGGGGGACATGGCCTGCAACCTAGGCATGTGCCCTGACTGGGAATTGAAACTGCGATGCCTGGTTCGCAGCCTGTGCTCAATCCACTGAGCTATGCCAGCCAGGGCGATTTTATCATTTTTTAATTAAATTTTCCTATTTCTTTGTTTGACTGGTAATTTTTAATTAGATCCCAGGAATTGTGATATTTCCCCTGGTTTTGTGCTTGATAATTCTGTGTTCCCATAAATCTTCTTAAGCTTTGTTCTGAGATGCAGTTAAGTTACTTAAAAAGAGTTTGATATTTTTGGATCTTGCTGTTAAGATTTGTTAGGTAGGATCAGAGCAGTCAGTGTTCAGTCTAGGAATTATTATTTCTACTACTCAGTTGAAGTCCTTATGTGTACTCCACCCAATGTCTTATAAATCATGAGGTTTTCCAGTCTAGCAAATAGGAACAGTCACTATTCCTAGCCCTATGTGAGTATGAAGCACTGTTAACTTTAATTCCTTCAAATGTTTAATTTCCTCAGCTTTGAGTAATTTTTTTGTATATAAGTCCTAATTTGAATTCATCTGAATACTGAAAGGGAGCCCTCCTCAAATCTCTGGAGTTCTTCTTTCTACATACACCTCTTTCCTGTCCATTACTTTGTCCTATAAATTGTAGCTACCTTTGTCTCCTTAGATTCTCAATTCCATTGCCACAACACAGAATGTACGCTAAGCTCTGCCTTGGTTGCTCCTCCCTGCAAAATTACCTGAACGTTTTCTCCATGAAATAATCTAGGATAGACTTCCAGCAAAGATGGAGGTTTAGATAGATTCATGCCTCCTTGCACAACCATGAGAAGGATAAAAACCAATCTAGAACTGCCAGAAAATTGAGCTGTATGGAAGTCCTACAACCAAGGATTTAAAGAAAAAACATTCATCCAGACTGGTAGGAAGATAGAGCTGGGGAGCCAGAATGGAGAGGATGTGGCATGGTGCAGTGAGGCAATGGCAGCAAGGTGGCAGCAGTAGCAGCAGGCAGAACAGGCAGTCCCATATTCACATGCAGCAGATAAAAACCAGGAGGGACAACTGGAGAGCAAGCAATCAATAACCTCTGGTTATAAAACCAGTGGGAGTTGGGGCAGTGTAAGAAAGTGCTGGTCTCTCAGCAGAGTCAGTTTAAAGGGCCCACAGGGTCCTGAACATAAACAAACCTACCCACTATGGGAATCAGCACAAGGACAGCAGCTTGAAGGATGGCAGTCACTTATGTAAAGAGAGGGGAAGTGACTAGAAATGGGGCAAGAGCCAAGCAAGCAGCATTGTTCCTTCTCTGACCCCTCACCCACATACACCATCACAAAGCAATGAAGCTGTTTGCAGCACCCTGGCAAATACCTAAGGCTCTGCCACACACAACATAATAGCTGTGCCAACACAAGGAGTCAAAGCAGCTCTACTTAATACACAGAAGCACAGGGAGGATGCCAAGTTGAGCAGACAAAGAAATATGGCCCAAATGAAAGAACAGACCAAAACTCCAGAAAAAGAACTGACATGGAGATAGCTAAACTATCAGATGGAGAGTTCAAAATACTGGTGATCAGGATGCTCACAGAAATGATTGAGTATGGCCACAAAATAAAGGAAGAAGTGAAGGCTATTCAAAGTGAAATGAAGAAAAATATACAGGAAACTAACAGTGAAAGGAAGGACACTGGGACTCAAATCAACAATTTGGAACAAAAGGGAGAAATAAATATTCAACTGGAATAGAAAGAAGAAACAAGAATTCAAAAAATAAGAAGCTTAGAAGCCTCTGGGAAAAATTTAAACATACCAACATCTGAATCATAGGGGTGCCAGAAGGATAAGAGGAAGAACAAGAAATTGTAACCTTACTTCAAAAAATAATGAAATAAAACCCCAAACTTGGTAAAGGAAAGAAACATACAAGTCCAAGAAGCTCAGAGTCCCAAACAAGTTGGACCCAAAGAGGGCCACATCAAGACACATCATAATTAAAATGCCAAAGGTTAAAGATAAAGAGAGAATCTTAAAAGCAGCAAGAGAAAAGAAGAAAGTTTTCTACAGAGTTCCCATAAGACTATCAGCTGATTTGTCAAAAGAAACCTTGCAGGAAAGAAGGGGCTAGAAAGAAGTATTTAAATTTATGAAAAGCAAGGACCTACATCCAAGGTTACTCTATCCAGCAAAGCTATCATTTAGGATGGAAGAGCAAATAAAGTGCTTCCCAGACAAGATAAAGCTAAAGGAGTTCATCGTCATCAAGCCCTTATTATATGAAATGTTAAAGGGATTTATCTAAGAAAAAGAAGATCAAAACTATGAACAGTAAAATGACAACAAACTCACAACTACTAACAATGGAATCTAAAAAAAACAAACAGACAGACTAAGCAAACAACTAGAATAGGAACAGAATCACAGAAATGGAGATCACATGGAGGGTTATCAGTGGGGAGGGGGAAGGAGAATGGTGGAAAACATGCAGGTATTAAGAAGCATAACTGGTAGGTACAAAATAGACAGGGGGAGGTTAAAGATAGTATAGTAAATGTAGAAGCCAAAGAACTCATATGTACAAGCCATAGATATGAAATAAAGGAGGGATTGCTGGAGGGAATGGGGGTACTGGGCAGAGGGGAGCAAAGGGGAAGAATGGGACAATTGTAATACCATAATCAATAAAATACACTTAAAATAATCTAGGACTGATAGGGTTGATTCCACTGTCTTGAGGATCACTGCCTTCATTTTCTGCTGTCCAGTGTCTTGCAAACTATTATTTCTTTAATTTTAGGTATTGTTTGTTTTATGTGGCAGGGTCAATCTTGTCCCTGTTTCTTCATCTTGGCCAGAAGCAAAAGTGTTTGCTCGTATTTTAAATTATAAGTATACACTATTTCTGGGGGAACGGTACTCACTGAGAAGAGCTATAATTACTTTGTTATCATCTAAAACCTAAGACGCTAGCCCAAGCCAGGTGGCTTATTTGATTGGAGTATCATCATGTGCACTAAAAGGTTGTGGGTTTGGTCCCCAGTCAAGGCACATACCTAGGCTGTGGGTTTGATCTCCCATGGAGGTGCATACAAGAGACAACCAATCAATGTTTCTCCCATTGATGCTTCTCTCTCTCTCTCTCTCTCTCTCTCTCTCTCTCTCTCTCTCTCTCTCTCTCTCACACACACACACACACACACACATATCAATGAACATATCCTTGGGTGAGGATTAAAAAAAAAGGAAGACTCTGATCCTACCCACACAAAGCACCAGAACAAGTCTGTGAAAACAGAAGAAGGAGGTAGCCTTCGTTGCTTGATATGGTGATAATTTATAGGTGCTGACAACATTGTCCTATTTCTGTACTTCTATATGTAGGTAATTTACCCATATCATTCACTTATTTGGAAGATCCTTTTTGTTCTGGGTGTGAAACAGGCAAAGTCTAGATATAGAGACCTTATCATGATAACCAGCACACCCTTCCTTTGTGTGGGTTTATACATATTTTATATGTCAGTTTATATATTTTAAAAGAGCATTCATACTCATTCACATCTTTTTTCTTTCTTCATTGTTGTTCAAGTACTGTTGTCTCCACTTCTCTCACCACTCACCCCACTCCAGCTATCCCCATCGTTTACATCTTACCTGATCCTTGATGTTCATAAGGCACTAGAAGATTAGGTATTTTCATCTCCATTCACAGAGGTTAAATGATCTGCCTGATCACATCATTAGCTACTGTCAGAACAATGGCTGGCTCTCAAGCTTCCCAACTCCCTAGCTTGGATTGTGTCCCCATATCATATGGCTTACTAATAGCCTATAAAGATAGGGTTGGTATATCAGGCTATGTAAGGGAGGGCTCTGCCTATTAAATAGAAAGATGAACAAAGCAGAGACTAGGAGAGCCTCTGTAGTAGCAATCCCACAGAGGTGCAGGGGAGTCATCTTCTCATAACATATTTTGATAAAATGCAAAATTTCAGGCCCCAGCTGGATGTGAAAGCTTGTTTTCCTCCCTCCTAGCCATCATGCATTATTCATGTAAAGTGACCTCACTTACATGTCATAGGCACATTGTGATGACTGAAGCTCCTTTTGTACTGGCATACAGATGGCCTTCTTTCCTGCTGCTCTAACTTGGTCTACTTTCCCTGCTTTATATAGCTGCCACTGGGACTGTCACTCTAGTGTGGTAATGATTTAAAATGAGTGTTTAATCATTGCAGTTATCCCTCATTTTTGGCAAAGCCCTTGTGTGCTCAGCCTTGTTTTCTATCTTCAAAAGGAATCCTAGTTAACTCTTTGAACCCAAAGGTTCTGTTCTTCATTGCTCTGACCCTAAGGCTCTGCCAGCTGTCTCATCAAGGATCTGGACATGGCCACAAGGCTGGCTGAGTTAGTTCTCCATTGATGGATAACTGCTCTTACCTGGCTGACCCAAGTCACATGCTCCCTGACCTGAACCAATAGGAAATCTGACAGGATTACCTTAGAACCTCTCCTTGCCCTATTTTTCATCCTTCCTGCCACACTTCTCTATTTCTTTAACTTAAAGATAATGCAATAAAATGTCTAAATATCTTACTGGTATCCTGAAAATGTCCAGCTGCCAAAGAAATCTAAATATGAAAAAAATTTCTTTAGAGAAAGTAGGAAATTATTGATGGAAGCAGATTCTAAAACAGGAAATAAGCAAAGAAAAACATACTGGGAATTGTCCAAAGAAGAATTTAATGTTAATAACCACCCAAGGTTACTGAGTGTGTGAGAAAGGGACTTCACGGGACTCTATGCTGGTTAATGGTGCTTTGAAGAATGATCTGTGAATGATTTTAGTGGACTGCCAAGTGTGAGAATATGTATATATGATTCACTCATAGCCTTGGTTTTTAAAAATATGCCCTTATCTTAAAAATACTGTAAAGCAAGACAATTTTATTCATGCAAAGACAAGGATAAAATTATTTTTATAAATATATACTACCAAAAAGTTTCTGAAGCAATTAGTTTGTTGTTCAATAAACATAGCAGGGAGGCAGTCTCTACTCAAGGGATTTCCTTGTAGGTTTACAGAAACTTAACACTAAAAACTGGTTTACAACTTCAAGGATTCACAAACTAGTTCTCACTCCCCTTCTTCACCTTGATTTCTACAGCTATAGTGTTGAGTCTATTTGGTTATTTTTTTCTCATTTGGACAGATATTCAGGGGAGATTACAGTAATTTTCAAAAGGAGTAATATATTCGAATTGTCCGTGAAAACTGTAAGACATAAGATAGCAGAGTCCTACCTCAGATCTGCAGCATCCAAATTTCTGGGAATGTCTCACTTTATAGCAACACTTGATTAATATATGTATCCTATTAAGAACTTTTAGATTTAGAGATATCTGAAAAATTAGATAATTGAGTTTGTAGTAGTTTGTTATTGCTACTTTAACAAACTACCACAAACTTAGTGACCTGAAACAGCACAGATTACTATATTATATAGTTCTAGAGATCGGAAGTCCAAAATGTCTCTCACTAAGCTGAAATCAAAGTGTGCATAGGGCTGTATTCCTTTCTAGAGGTTCTAGAAGAAAATCCCTTGCTCTGTCTTTTCCAGCTTTTAGAGACTAACTGCATTCCTTTGCTTGTGCCCACCTTCCATCTTCAAAGCCAGCAATGGTTTGTCAAGTCTTTCATTTGATGGTATCTTTCTGATTCTACCTCTTCTGCTTCTCTCTTCACCATTTAAGGATCCTTGTGATTACATTGTGCCCACTCATATAATCCAAGATAATCACTTTAGGGTCATCTGATTAGCAACCTTATTTCCATCTGCAAGCTTAATCCCACCTTGCCATAAACAGTATGTTTACAAATTCTGAACATTAGAATGTGGACAACTTTGGGTGACTATTATTCTCCTTACCACAGAGTTGACTTATTTTAATCACTTCATTTGGCAGAAGAGACACAAATAACTAAAAGGACTAGCCAGTTAGTGGTATTAAGGTCCTCGAAGTTACCCTTTTGTTCATGTCATTCCTGAAATCTAATAAACAAATTCTGTCAAGTTGGTACATATGACTCTAAACCAATGAACTCTTTCCTCTCCTTAATTCAGGCCCACTTTGCCAAATTTCCTCTTTACTTCCACCTGATGTTTCACAGATACATGCACATGTTCAAGTTATTTGCACTTTCTAGCAGCCAATTAAAGGCAACTAAAAAGTATTAGCTAATCTAGGTCAATCCACTCCTGAAGTCCCAGTGGGATTTGAAATGAATCCTCTTTGTCCTGTGATTAACCATGCATATTAGAGGATTCCTATGCTTTCTGAGGTTATGAAGTCTGAAGGGAAGTTCTGCCCATTATTCCTAAAGCATTGCCTGGACTCTACCCCATGCTTTCCTCTGGCAGATGCTGTCATTATCCTACAGGGAGAATCCCACTCCTATCTCTTCATCCCAATCAAACTTTAATAATGATTCTAATGTAGAATTGATCCAATTTCTACTTTTATAACATTGAAATTTCATTCTTATCTTTGATTTCCCTCTTCAGTTCTCTCACTCACTCTTTTTTGCTTAGCCATCTTTCAACTTGCCATTACTCCTCCAGGCCAGAACACTGCCTTACCCAAACAGATGCTCATTTAATACTTGTTGAATGAATTAATGAATGTTTGAATGAGTGAATGGATGAATGAATGCACTATCTAAATAGCCTAATATTTGGCTCCTGTCTCCAATTTCTCTCCTTTCAAATATATCCTTCTTACTTCTGTCCAACAGTTCCTCTTTAAACCAAGATTCAAACTGAGTCATTTTCAACTTTGGTTGCCTACAAAATAAAGTCCAAATTTCTTAGCTTGACATTTAAAGCCATTCAAAATTAACCTCCTAACAAACTTTCCAGCTTTGTCTCCTACTGCACTAGCTCTCCTGTACTATTCTCCATTGTCATTCTGTAGTGACAGCTCATGCTCTTGAATCTCTGATTGCAACCTGTTCTTTATGTTCTGGTGCCTCATACTTATGTTTTCCACAACTTGGAATGCATGTCTGTCCCTTCCAATCTCCATGGCATAAGCCTCAAGTTCTAGAGGTTCTAGCATTTGAGCTACTTGCTCTGTGAATTCCTCCCAAAGCATTCTGCATGCTCCTATCCATTATGCATGTCTTACTCCTTTTGTATTCTCCACAGGACTTTGTACTAAGTACAGACTGATCTACATTTACTAAATAATTGCTGATTTAGTAACAGAGTAGTACCTACATTGTTAATGGTTTCTGAATCATAAAAAAGATTTATATTTTGGGCCTTATATTACACTGATAGAAAATAGTATTAAATATATGTTAGGAAGATTTTTTCTAAAAGCAAGAAGCTTTTCAGTCAATAACTGGTTAACCAGAAAAGCCAATTAACCAGAAGATCTATTCCTTGCTCTCAATTACACACACCAATGGAGGGAAGCAGTGAGGCAGATGATCTAACACAGTAGATAACCAAAAACTCTGCCCGTTGGCTTACAGTCTCTCCCCACCACACACACACACACACTCATCCTTTCTCTTCCCATTGCACTACACCCCCTTGGCCTCTAAGCAGATTCATTATCCTCATTCTGCTTGACTTGAGCTATACAAAAATGAGTTTGAATTCTCTGCACACACATTTATTTACCTGACTTGTACTGGTTGCCTCCTATCACCTAGCCACTCAGCAAGGCCCTGGATGAAAGAAGACAGAGATAGGGCAGGAGGAAGGGAGGGAGGCAGTGAGAGAGTGAGGGATGGATGGAGAGAGAGAGAGAGAGAGAGAGAGAGAGAGAGAGAGAGAGAGAAACTATATATAGTCCTTGCCTGGAAGTTATTCATAATTTTTAAATAAAAGAAGTTTGCAATCTAGTTCAGCACTGAATTTTTTAAGCCCCAACACAACAAGGGATGCAACACATCCTCATAAATTGCAGTTGCATACAGAAAAAACCATAGAGACATGAAATATCATGATATACTAAGGGAAAGTTAAGAGCAAAAGGTCAAGATTTCTCTGTAATCTGGATAGTGTACTTAGGGGAAGTTGAATATAGAATGCATAGCTGGGGTGGGTGTAGAAAAGGCAAGATGGAAAGGCTATTTGAGGCCAGATTTTTGAAAAGCCTAGTAAGCCCAGCCAAGACATTTGGACTTGATCCTAGAGGCAATAGTGAACTGAGAAAGGAAATGGCATTGCATAATGGCAGGGGTGACTGCAGAGTCATGGGAAGGATCTAACAGCTCTGAGTTAATCATTTGAGCCACAGAATCTACAGAGAGTAAGTAAATATGAGCATTTAAAGGTATAATTCCCTATTTAAGATTACTTTTTTTGAACTTCTACTGCCTAAAACATTTAGACATGTGATCTCTAGTAAAGAAACAATAAACAAGTTCCTAGCACAGTGCCTTTCACATGACAGACATTCAGTAAGTGTCCAATAAATTCAATATAATGAGAGATGAGGCTTGATAAGATATATTAAACAGACCCAGGACAGAGCTATAAAAGGCCCACTGAGGGACTTTATCTCCCTGGTGCTTATCATAAATAAAGTGAAATCTTACACTCAGAAACTGAAAGAAAACAATGTTCAAAATCCCCTGCCTAAAATTCTTAAGTGGACTCCCTGCTGCAATCAGGATTAAGCCCAACCTCATTAGTTAGAGCTAAAAACTTTCCATGATTTTGTCCCCACCCTACTTTCCATGCCTGCTCTCCTAATATTCCCTAACACAAAGCCTGTAATATAACTAGATGACCCCCAAATTCATACTAAAGAAATGTCAATGCTTGTCTAATCATAGACAGGCTCTGTAGTCTAGATAATCTTGATTTTCTCTCAGGACTGCTGTGTGGTCACTATGATAACCAATTATTAAAGTGGTCTTTGAAAATGCAAAATGAGGACTACAATGTCTAGTGTGGTAGTGTTTAGACCTCAGAATTAAGCCAACTCTTGGACTCATTCTTATATCAACAATTTGGCTTGCCCAGCTCTAATGAATGGGTAATGTCTCAAAGCCAAAGGCAAAGCTTGCATTATTCTTTAAATTCCTAAGGACAAAATTACAAATGGGTAGAGCCCTTGGTATACATGCTACAGCATGCATACATGATTAGAATCAATTTTAATGATTTTGTGTGTGTGCTTATCCTTTGGAAGACAACCATATATAAAGATGCCTGAGCTGTAATGAGTTTGAAGTTATTTAATGATTTGGAATGTATCCATTAATTTGTAGTATTCCAAGTAATGATTTTAGGTTATATTTATGATCTTTCAAAGTGCTCCATAATAACAAGTCAACTCATCACACTTTAAGTTAAATTTTAAGATAACTATAATAACTTTTTAAATGAACATCTGAAACTGAAGGTCCGTATGGCTGATTAAATTTAGTTTTAAATCCCAGCTCTAAAAATCAGCTCTATCTCTCCCTGTCTCTCTCTGTCTCTCTCTTTCTTAATATATATATGAGGGGGAGAATATATATATATATATATATATATATATATATATATATATCCATCCCTCATTGACTTAGCCTTTCCCCAAGATAATCGGCAACCCTCAAGGCAGCAGAAGACAGAAGAAAATATATATCCAGGACCTTACTAATGCTCACATGGCTTGGAACAGTGCCACGCTAAAGAAAACATCTTGACCTAATTCATATCGTCACCACACACACTAAAAGAAAGGTAATTATGTCAAGTGATGGAAGTGTAAACTTACCCTAATATTGCAATAATTTTGCAATTTATACATGTATCAAATCATCACATTGTATACCTTAAACTTACATAATTATCTCATAATAAAGCTGTAATAAACAAACACATGAAAACCAAAGTACCAAACTCTTTCCCATGCTATTGAGGCCCTGCATGATCTTTCCTAAACTCTAAGATTTCTGTGCTCAAGGCCTAGAGAGTCAGGACTTAGCTGGTTGCAGAACAGCCTACAACCTAGAGCATAGATAGCCAGACCAACATAAGGTAGATTATCTGTGAAAGTGTCAGTAAGAAATGTTGGAAGGAGAGATTGTAAGAAAAAACCCAGAAACAGATCATTGTTAAGGGGTACATGACCTTTAGGGGCTAAAAAATGAATGAAAAATATTCACTTGAGATAAGAGACCACCTTTTATTTTGTTTTGAGTGTATCTTCAAACTTGCTATAAACACACCCCTCTACTTGTATGCTCGATCCCATTCCATTTTGCCTAGAATTCTAATATTGTAACTATGCCCTCTCCTGTAATTTCAGATTCTTCCTCTCTGGTGGATTATTCTTATATGCATACAAACATGACATAGTATCTCCTGTCCTTACCAAAAAAAAAAAGTGCTTTGACCTTCCATCTCCTTCTGTATACAATCAATTGCCCTGATCCCTTTCCCAACGCCATTTCTTCAGAATAGTGTATCTCTCCATCTCTGCTCCATCACATCCCATTCTTCTTCCCACTCCAGTCAGGCTCTGTCCACACTATATCACTGAAACTTCTATGGTCAAAAGCATCAATGCCATTCATGTAGTGACATTCAATACTTGTTGCTTTTGCTCTTATGTTACTTGATTTCTCAGTAACAGTTGAGTTGTCAGTTAGCATAGTTGGCCACTCCCTTCCCTTGAAAATATTCTTTTCATGTGCCTTCCTTGATAATATGCCCTTGGTGCCCCCCTCACTTGTTGCTTCCGCTCAGCTTCCATTTCTGGATCCTCCTCTGCTAAACCTCTTAATGTTACAGTGTCTAGTGTCTTAATTCCCAGTCCTAGACACCATTCTGTAATCTATCTACACTTTGTCTAATCAATATACTGAGGATTCTCAAATTTATATCTCCTAAACCACTATCTGACATTTGTATTTGCATATTTGATAAGCATTTCAAACTTAAATTGCCTAAAAAGAATTAATAGTCCATCTCTCTTCCCCTCTCCCTCACCTTCCAAATTACTTACTAATCTTACCTATTTTGGAAAGCAGTATTACCCAAAATACACAATGGGCAATGCTGAATCTAGGAGTTATTCCTAATTTACTCTTTCCATCACTTTCAACCCCAGCATCCAACTCATGGAAGTTCTGTTGAATTAACTTCTCTAAATTCATTCATACCACTCTCCTTTTGCTTAGCCTCTATGTTTCATTGAATGTGCCCTTCTTTTTGTCTTCAAAATGCGAACTTGTCTTAGAACCTTTGCACCAGCTCTTATTCCCTAAATTCTCTTCCTCCTGATTTTCACATTTCTGTCTTGTACCATTTGATTCTAAGCATAAATGTTACCATGTCAAAAAAAGCTGTCTCAGGCATCCAGATGGAGAGAACTCATAGCAAGGTAGTGGCTGGAGTACTGGGCAGTCCCGCATTTGTGTGTGAATAAATTGGGAAGAACAACTGGGAAGAGAGACAGACTGCACAACCCAGGGTTCCAGCACAGGGAGATACAGCCTCAAAACCTCTGACTGAAAAAACCTGTGGGGGTTGTAATGGTGGGAGAAACTCTCAGCCTCACAGGAGAGTTCATTGAAGAGACCCACAGGGTTGTAGAATATACACAAACCCACTCACCCAGAAATCTGCACCAGAAGGGCCCAATTTGCTTGCGGATAGTGGAGGAAGTGACTGTAAGCCAACCAAGCAAGTGGCATTGTTACCTCTCAGACCCCTAACTCATATATAGCTCCACAAGAGCCAAGTGGGTTGCCCAACCCTAGCAAATACATAAGGCTCTGCCTCTTACTATGTAACAGGTGTGTCAAGACAAAAAAAAAAAAGACCCAAAATGAAAGAACATATCAAAGCTTCAGAAAAAATACAACTAAATGACGAAGAGATAGCCAACATATCAGATGCACAATTCAAAACACTGGCAATCAGGATACTCACAGAAATAGTTGAGTATAGTCACAAAATTGAGGAAATAGTGAATGCTATGCAAAATGAAATAAAGGAAAATGCAGAGGGAACCAACAGTGATGGGAAGGAAACTGGGACTCAAACCAACATTTAGAGCAGAAGGAAGAAACAAACATTCAACTGAACAGAATGAAGAAACAAGAATTTAAAAAACAACGAGGAGAGGCATAGGAACCTCCAGGACTACTTTAATCATTCCCACATACGAATCATAGGAGTGACAGAAGGGGAAGAGGAAGAGCAAGAAATTGAAACTTATTTGAAAACATAATGAAGGAGAACTTCCCCAATCTGGCAAAGGAAATAGACTTCCAAGATGTCCAGGATACTCAGAGAGTCCCAAAGAAGTTGGACCTAAGGAAGCACACACAAAAGCACATCATAATTACATTGCCCAAGATTAAAGATAAGGAGAGAATCTTAAAACAGCAAGATAAAAGGAGAGGGTTATCTACAAAGGAGTTCCCAGAAGACCATCAGCTGATTCCTCAAAGGAAGCCTTGCAGGCAAGAAGGGGCTGGAAAGAAGTATTCCAAGTCATGAAAGGCAAGGACCTACATCCAAGATTATTCTATCCAGCAAAGCTTTCATTTAGAATGGAAGTGCATATAAAATGCTTCCCAGATAAGGTCAAGTTAAAGGAGTTCATCATCACTAAGCCCTTATTATATGAAATGTTAAAGGGACTTGTCTAAGAAAAAGAAGAAGATTAAAAATATGAACAGTAAAATGATGACAGACTCACAGCTATCAACAACCGAACCTAAAGAAAAGAAACACACAAAAACAAACTAAGCGAACACCTAGAACAAGAACAGAACCAGATAAATGAAGATTACATGAAGGGTTATCAGGAGGGAGGGGAGAATGGGGGGAAAGGTACAGGGAATAAGTAGCATAAATGGTAGGTAGAAAATAGACAGGGAGAGGTTAAGAACAGTATGGGAAATGGAGAAGCCAAAGAACTTATATGATCACCAACAGACATGAACTAAGTGGGGGGAATGCTGGTGGGAGGGGGGTTCAAGGTGGATGGGAATAAAGGAAGGGGATGGGACAACTGTAAGAGCATAATCAATAAAATATATATTTTTAAAAAGCTATCTGTAGGCTTCCAGTCATTCTTCCATTATTGTCTTTTAATTCATTGTATAGCACTTATTCTTGTTATCTGGTATTTTCTTACATATGTATTTTATTTCTGTATTCATTAATAATCTTTCTTCAACTAGAACATATACTCCATGACAGTAGGAGCATGGTTTTCCTTGTTCAACATTATATTCCTGGTGTCTCTTACAGTGCTCAGCACATAATAGGCACTTAAAATTTTGTTGAATGGATAAATGAATATACATAATTCCTAGGATAAGTGATTTTAACAGAATTAACAATTTTGTCATACAAACAAAGGAGAAAAGATTTGGAAATATGGTGAAAAATAAGAACAAATTAAAGAAGAGCATAAATCAAGGTACCATGACAACATGGCTGTTAGAAATTATAGAGGAGTATAAGAACTTTTTACTTTATAACACCCCCTCTTTCTTTCTTCATTATTCAAGGTAAAAGCCTTAAAAGGCATTGGAACTAGGAAAAGTTCCTTGGAAAAGGCATTGAAGTTGTCTTTGAAGTCAACAAGCAATGTGTGGGCAGGTAAGACTGTCTCATTCCCTTGTCACTTTTTGAGGAACAGAAGGATCCCAACAGATAATTCTGGTGATAATGGCTACTAAGAGGCAAAGAAAACACATAAACTGCCTAAGTGTGCTAAGGCATAAAAAAAGGAGAGAAGCACCAGGACTCAAGATTTGAGAAGTGGCCTTGGGAGTAATTCTTCTCATACAAGGTAAAAGAAAGGGACAGCTGGTTGAGGTAAGTAGAAGGTCAACATGAGGATCAAGCAGATGTAGGAAGACAGTACTTACTCTGATAGATAAATGGGATGCAGTGTTAGACATTTAGGAACTTCTTGTTTGGTAGAAGTTAGCAGAGAATATCCAGTGGAATAAAGAGATACAATTTCTAAGAGGGCTAGAAATAAATCAAGGCTGGAACCTAGGCACAAAAGATCCAAGACCAGGTTTCTAACACAGAAACCCAATTATAAGGCCTGGGATCCAAGAACAGGTCTTTGTCATGAGAACAAAAACAAAAAAACCCCACCTTAATTGTTGTACTGATAGCCAAGGTCAAATCATGATCAAATATGATGCCTAGGATACTAAGCTACTGCTTGCTCTAGGGCATCTGAGAATCCCACAGTCTCAGAAAAGACTGACTCTAGATTCTAGAGCTAGGCTGAACTTGCAGGTGATTAAAAACATCCTCACTTGTGAGGACAGGAGAGCTCTGGGGATAGAGAGCCTGAAAGGTCATTACTGAATGTGATGCAAGACACATCTTTGTGGCCAAGGCTTTCTTGGATGATTCAAACAGCCCAACATGAGTATGAGATTCATCAGTGGTTGAAGGTGCCTAATTATGTTGTGAGAGGCCACCAGGAATCAGACCTTAATTACTCTCAACCACCTGCTCTCCCACAAGTCCAGCCAAAAGTGAAGATTCTCCATGGATTCTCTTGATTGTCCTGCTGCTTTTCAGAACCCAATAGCCAATTTCAGAAGATAAACTGCCTCCAGAAAAGGTAGGATGTTAGTCTCCAAATGTTTGGAAGTATAAGCTCAGGTCTTATGCTTTTGCAGCTGAATTCCAAAATGTTACTACTTTCTTAGTAATGCTTCTAAGTATGAATTTGTTATAAATTGAACAGTCTCTCCACACATTAACAGAGTATCAAAATCTGTGCAGCCAAGAAATAAGAATAGAGTTTTGTGTTCTTTCAGCTTGGAGGTGGCATGTGGAAGCTTGCTAAGCCAATTTAATTTCCCTTGTATAGTCAGTAATTGCATTTATCCTTGGACAAAGGTGTGACTATGATTATTTAGCATTACAGATTTTTGATGAGTGTAATGAAGTTTAGCCAAACAAAAGAAACCTTAGATGCCAAATACATTGTAGTCAACACATCACTTTGTTTTTATAAGTGTACTTTGAAGACTTCAAACAGCTATTATGTTAAACTAGCACCTAATCCAAAGGGCCTTGTTCTGCCAAGAAGTGCCAGGTAACTTAGATTATGGAAATGTAAAAACTTTTTTGGCTGCTCAGGGATCTTATGCATTGAAGGTACTAAAAGATCAAAGAGTCACCTAAAAACCTCCACAGGGGAAGCACATTCCTTTCATGAGATTGGAGTTGATATAACCTATCTCCATTTGGTTTGGTCTGAAACTCCATGAGTAGTTGGGATTTATTGTCTCCTGTAAACTGAATATGACTTACATCATAGGCCTCTTTCAAAAGTCAGCTTAAGCCTGACTTCCTCTACAAAGCCCAGTCTCAGGTGGATCAAAGCCAGCCCTTCCTAAACTGCCATAGTGCCTCCATGTCATACACTGATTATTACAGTTATCACACAGTACTACATTCCTTTGCTAACCTCTGTGTTATCTAACTAGATCACGGGAATCTTGAGGGCAAGAGGACATTTTTAGTCATCTATGAATCATGAAAATCTAGCACAGTACCTGGTACATAGAGGTGATCCAGGAATATTACTTGAATTTTGAACCAAATAAAATGTTACAAAATCACAAGCTTAACCTAATTTGTTTGATTCAAGCATCTCCCACCCATTCATTTGTTCACAGATGGCATTTGAATGATGCTTCTCTAAATTAATAAGACTCCCTATTGACCTCTTGTCCTCTGCCTCATAGTGTGGGGGATAAAAGACATAGTATCAACTCTCCAAGAGTTTATTATCTTGTTAGGGAGAGAATATGGGCAATCCTGAAACAGCCCATTGGCATTTGTACTTAAGTTGGGCTCAAAGATGAATGAGATGATGGTTGGTAATAGTACCATTCTGGAAGTAAGATGGGAGCTAAACCTTGAAAAGTCACTTTGGCAGCAATAAACAAAAGATAATAGGCTGAAGGCAAAGCACAAGCAAAGAAAGACCAAGAAATGAGAACAAATGTAGCATGCAATGCTAGACAATAAGGAGCTTTTTGTTTTGGGTCTTTCGTTGCTTTTATTTTTTTAATTGTTCAATTATAGTTGTACCTATTTTCCCCCATTACTGTCCTCTGCCCTACCAGCCCCCCATCTCCCACTTTCACTCCCCACTCCTCAGTTGTCTTTGTCCATAGAGCTTTTTAACAGGAAACAGAAGGGTATTAGTGGTTTTGGAGTAAAGCATAAAAATGAATGAAGGACACTGATGAAAATGACAAAATAGCATCAATAAACGTGGTTATGTGAGGAAAACTGAGAGTGGAGGTCTAGGGAAATATATTCTGTATCTCTACATACCAAGATAAGTACTACAAGAAAATGACTTTTGTTTCCCTTTGTAGTGCTCTGCATGAGAAGTTGTCACCAATGACCTTACACTAGGTAGGCTTCCTTTGCAAGGCCTAACAGTAAAGTCTGTCCTAGGGTACAGAGGGACTGAAAGAAGGTTCTTGTGTTCTAATGAAACAGGATGAAGAGTCTCACCATTACTGCCCCTTACAAATGCTGTGAGATCACTAGACTGAAATCCCATGATAATGCAGACACCCTTGTCTTGTTCACAGCTGTATCTACAGCATCTAGCACAGTGGCTGACACAAGGTAGGCACTAAAGCACATTAGGTCAGTGACTGAAAGAAATGATATTATAGAACTTAGCATAGTAAGTTATGCAAAATAAATATTGGTTCTACCTATTTAACTATTATGATGTCCAGTAAATTGATTTAACACACTTATAGCTAAACATGAGTGCTAGGTACAGGCAATAAAGACAGAATGAGATGTCCTCTCTGACCCAAAGGGACGTAGTGTCATGGGTTGGATAGGGCACATGTGCACTCACAACTATGGATGAAGGGAGAAATCCCTCTTTCCATAGTTACTGCATGCAATATCTATATCACCATAGTCTGAAAGTCTCAGAGCATATCCTACTTCTTTGCGTATAGTGGGGGAGATAATTGCCAGACATCATCTTCGTTTTACAGACAAGGTATTAAGAATTAAAAATAGTCAGAGAATTAAAAATCATCTGGATCTTCTATCACCTTATATGCAAGGAGGAAATAAGAGTAAGGCATCTCAAAGGTGTGTACCTCACAAGAGGGTGGGTGCAGGAAATAGAAGTACATTGCCCCATAAAATGAGTGAAGAAATGATCATCTTAGATGGTGATGCCTTCAAAAGTATACTCAAATAGCTGTAACAGGTATTTCTCTCAATGTAATAGCTCTTTCTCTCAATGAGCAGATAGAGAAACACTGCCACAGGCTTAAGGCTCAGAGGGCCCTTGCATAGGACTACTGATGATTGGATAAAGGCCACACTAAAAAAGAGAAGTAACAAAGCCTTTTTAGCAATGAGAAGCCCTTATTTAATGAGAACAGTCAGGCACATTTGTTTGACTAAAGTCTTTTCCGCACATATTATATGCCACGCTTTATTTAAGTCTAAGGATATACAAACCATAAGACACAGTCCTTTCTTTACAGGAACTTGTGAACCAGTGAGACAAAAAAAATTAAATGCACAATAGTCTATATCAAAGCCAATATTCAGTGTCACTGGAATACAATCTATTTGTATCTACCATAGAGAAACATTTTCACATGTTCACAATATGGCCTTTTTATAAGGATAATCCCTGTAACAATATTCATAAAAGCAAAAATCATGAGACAACCTAAATGTCTTTCAATGCCAGATGTCTTCATATACCTAAGCATGACCATGCTATGTAGAGTGAGAGGCAATTAAAAAGAATACAGTAAATCTTTTTGCACTAACATAGATAGGTCTTCAAGACATAGAACCGAGTCAAAAAGGAAGTTGCAGAACAATACATACAGTGGGAGTGGGTAATCAGAGAACATCAGATTTATCTGCAAGGATTTAAATTTTAAACAATTTTGATAAGACTATATATTAAAGTATTAGTTAAGTAATTAAAAATAAATTTATTTTAATTTAATCTTTATTGTATTTTCCCACTACCATTCAGTCCCCTTATACCCCTTCCTCCAGCAATCACCACAGAGTTGTCCATGTCCATGAGTCCTTTTTTCCTTTTTGCTCAATCTCTCCACCCCTGACCTCCCTCACTCAGTTGTCATACTGTTCTCCATCTATGAGTCTGTCTCCATTTTCCTTGTTAGTTCAGTTTGTTTATTAGATGACACATATGACTAAAATTATATAGTATTTTTCTTCTAAAATTGGTTTATTTCACTTAGCATAATGTTCTCCAAGTCCACCCATACTGTTGCAAAGGATAAAGAATTCCACTGTGTAAATGTCCCATAGTTGTTTTATCCACTCATCTACTGATGGACACCTGGGCTGCTTCCATATCTTGGTGATTGTAAATAACACTGCAATGAACAGAGGGGTGCTTATGTTTTTTTCAAATGAGTGTTTTGGGATCCTTTGGATATAGTTTCAGAAGTAAGATCACTAGGTTGAAAGACAGATCCATTTTTACTTGTTTGAGGTATCTTCATAACGCTTTCCACAGTGGCTGCACCAGTCACATTCCCACCAACAGTGCAAAAGGGTTCTGCTTTCTCCACATCCTCACCAGCACTTGTTGTTTGTTAGCCATTCTGACAGGTGTGAGATATTTCATTGTGATTTTAATTTGCACTTCTCTGATGACTAGTGACATTGAGCATCTTTTTGTATGTCTACTGGCCATCTGTACATTGTCTTTGGAGAGGTGTCTATTCAGGTCCTTTGCCCACTTTTTTATTAGATTGTTTGTTATTGGTGTTGATTTTTGTAAGTTCTTTATAAATTTTGAATATTAACCCCTTATCAGATGTATTGGTGAATATATTCTCCAATTCTGTGGGTTCTTTTATTTTGTTAATGTTTTTCTTTGCTGCTCAAAAACATTTTAGTTTGATGTAGTTTCATTTACTTTTTCTTTTGTTTCCCTTGTCTGGGGAGATATATCCAATATAAAGAATTTTATGAGCAATATCCCAGATTTTGCTGCCTGTTTTCTGCTATAATTTTTATGGATTCAGTTTCAATGTTTAACTCTTTGATCCATTTTGAATTTATTCTTGTGTGTGGTGTAAAAAAGTAGACTATTTTCATTTTTTTGATGTATCTTTCCTATTTCCCCAATACCATTTATTGAATAAACCATCTTTAGCCCATTGTATGTGCTTGCTTTTTTCTCAAATATTAATTGTAAATGTAATTTAAAATGTGTATACAGTTAAAATTGTCTCTATATCCAATTTCTCCTTCCTAGTGTTTTGTATTTTGTATGTCTTTTTAAATTCTTAAATGGATAAGCATTGGGGTAATGGAAGGGAGAATGTTCACAGGAAGGAAAGCAACATGCACTAAGTCATCAAAGCCTGAGAAAACAAAATAATGGTAAAATATAGGGCATGTGGCTTGATGGGTACAGAGTTGAGTGGTGGAGGAGGCATAGGATAAATTGAAAGTGGAATGATGAGAACAGATCATAAAGGTGTATGTATGCCAAGTTAAGGAAATTCAACTTTATTCCTAAGGTACTGGAAAACTGTGGGATGAACTTTAAGAAGACAAACTTTAAACAGGTCCTTCTGATTATTGAGTGGACAAAAGATTGAGAAGAATGTGGTTGGCAAAAAGGTCTTTGTAAAATCTTTTATTTTCTATTTTTTTATTGTTGTTCAAGTACAGTTGTCTCCATTTCCCCCCTACCACTCCCCACCACCCCAGCCATCCCTACCTCCCATCCTTGAATACTCCACATTGGCTTTGTCCATGTCCTTTATACATGTTCCTTGACAACCCTTCCCCTCTTCCCCCCATTATCCCCTCCACCTCCCCTCTGGTTATTGTCAGTTTGTTCTTAATTTCAATGTCTCTGGTTGTATTTTGCTTCCTTGTTTGTTTTGTTGATTAGGTTGTACTTATAGGTGAAATCATATGGTATTTGTCTTTCACTGCCTGGCTTATTTCACTTAGCATAATGTTCTCCAGATCCATCCAAGCTGTCACAAGGGTAGGAACTCCTTCTTTCTTTCTGCTGCATAGTATTCCATTGTGTAAATGTACTACAGTTTTTTGATCCACTCATTTAATGGTGGACATTTAGGCTGCTTGCAGCACTTGGCTACTGTAAATTGTGCTGCTATGAACATTGGGGTGCATATGTCCTTTTGAACTATTGGTGGGAAAGCAGACTAGTGCAGCCACTATGAAAGACAGTATGGAATTTCCTCAGAAACCTAAAAATGGAACTGCCTATTGAACCAGCAATTCCATTGCTGAGACTATACCCTAAGAATCTTTGTAAAAATCTTAAGAGAAATGTTGAGGTCAAGAACTGAGATAATAACACTAAAAATTGAACCAAAAGTACCCCTGAGAGAAAGTAACATACATTGTGGCTGATTAGAGGTAATTGGTGCTTGCCTGGGAGAGAATGTTACCAGGAATGTTGTGAATTTTTATGGCTTGAACAATTAGGTAGATAGTGGTATCATTGACTGAAATAAGAAATCAGGAAAAGTAGCTGATTTGGAGAGATTGGGGAGAGGACTGATGAGTTACCTTTTGAACATGCTGAATTTTAGGTACCTTTGAGATATCCATACAAACATGCCACTGTAGGCTCATCCATGTTTCCACAAAAGGCAGAAATTATTTCTTTGTAAAGGCTAAATAATATTCCATTGTGTATATACAGGGATGACTGAAAGTAGGTTTATAGTTGTGTGTATATGAGACAGTTTTTTCTTGTATCATTATTTATTGTTGTATTATATATTAGTATTACAACTATAAGTCTAGTTTTGTCCACCTCTTTATAGATGTATACCACATTTTGTTCATTCATTTGTCTGTCAAAGGACATTTAGGTTATTCTCACATCTTGTCTATTATGAATAATACTGTAATGAACATGGGAGTACCAATATCTCTTAGGCATTCTATTTTCATTTCCTTTGGATATATATCCAGAAGTGATATTTCTGGATCATATGGTAGTTCTATTTTTTATTTTCTTGAGAGATTTCCATACTGTTTTCCATTTCTGCTATACCAATTTACTTTTCCATCAACAGTACATCAAGGTTCCCTTTCTCCACCTTGTCACCAAAACTTATTGTTTATTGATTTATTGATGATAGCCATTCTAATGGGTATGTGGTAATATCTCATTGTGGTTTTGGTTTGCATTTTTCACATAATTAGTGACATTAAGCATTTTTTCATGTACTTGTTGGCAATTCGTATGTCTTGTTTTGTTTTTGAGAAATGTCTACTCATATGATCTCATCCTTAACAGGAACCTGAACAACAAAACAAACAAGCAAGCAAAATATAACCAAAGATACTGAAATAGAAAACAGGCTGACAGTGACCAGAGGGGAGAGGGGAGGGAATTTCAAGGGAAAAGGGGAAGGATTTGCAGGAACAAGTATAAAAGACACATAGACAATAACAATGGGGGTAGAAATGGGAGGGAGGTGGGGAGGGCTGCGGGTGGGCTGGGATGGGGGTAAAAGGAAGAAAACTGTACTTGAACAATAATTAAAATAAAATAAATTTTAAAAATCATTAAAAGAAGAAATGTCTACTCAGTTCCTTTGCCCATTTTGTAACCAGATTCATTTTCTTTTTTGTTTTTGTTTGTTTGTTTGTTTTTGCTATTCAGTTATTTGAGCTCCTTATATATTATGGATATTAATCCCTTGTCAGGTATATGGTTTGCAAATCCCACTACATAGATTTGACTTTTCACTCTTTTTATTGGTTCCTTTGCTATATAGAAGCTTTTTAGTATAATGCAATCCCATTTGTCTATATTTGCTTTTGCTGCCTATGCTTTTGGTGTCACGACAAAAAGAATCATTGCCAAGACTAATGCCAAGATGTTTCTTCTCTTTTTTTCAAGTACTTTTACAATTTAAGGTCTTACATTTAAGTCTTTAATCCATTTTGCATTGATTTTTCTATGTGGTGCAAGATAAGGTCCTAATTTCCTTCTTCTGAATGTGGATATCCACTTTTTCATCACCATTTATTGAAGAGACTATACTTTTCCCCATTGTGTGTTCTAGATGCCCTTGTGGAAGATCAGTTGACTGTAAATGTGTGGACTTATTTCTGGGCTCAATATTCTATCCCACTAGTGTATATTATGCCACTATCATAGTGTTTTGATTACTGTTATGCTAAGTAAAAACTGTATCATATCATTTATATGTGGAACCTAAAAGTGTCAAACTCATAGAAACAAACAGTAAAATCGTGGTTGCCAGAGTCAGGAATAAGGGGGAATTAAAACATTGGTCAAAGATTTAGCTATGCAAAATGAATGAGTTCTGGAAATCCAATGTACAGCAATGTGACTATAGTTAAGAATAATGTATTGCATACTTGAAATTTGCATAAGGTAGATCTTAAGTATTCTCACAACACCAAAAATAAATAGTAACTCTGTGATATGATGGGTATATTATTAGCTTGCATGAGGTGATCATTTTACAATGCATACACATAACAAAACAGCAAGTTGTACACCTTTAATATATACATTTCTATTTGTCAGTTATGTCTCAATAAAACTAGAGAAATAAAGCTTAAAAACTAATAGTTTTAAAAGATATTACTGTAAGCATTCAGAAATATAGTCTGAACTCAAGAAATAACTGAATTGTGGTCATCAGTGCACAACTTCAATTTCAGTCATAGAAATGGATAACACGAGAAGAGTTTGTACAGATAGAAAAGAATTTGGTTGAAGATTGAATTCTGGAGACCACTAGTGTTTAAATGACAAAATAGAAAAAGGTCAGAAAGATAGAAAAGAACTGGTCATAAAAGGAAAGGAGGGAATACAGAATTGAGAAAGTTTATCAACATTCTCATATGTAGACAAAAATTACTGTAAGACAATTATTGAGAGTACCAATTGGAGTTCTTAACAATGAAGTCTTTGGTAATTTCAGTGAGAACATTTGAGGTGGGGAGTAACAGAGTAATGTTCCCCATGTCCTAATCCTTGAAATCTGTGAATATGCAGGGTTACATGACAAAGGGAATTTTGCAGATGTAAATAAAATAACATGGGATGGAGAAGTTATCCATGATTATTCGGGTGACCCAATGAATCCCAAGAGTTCTTAAAAGTAAAGAATTTTTTAATAGACATGTAGAGGTTAAGAATAGTATAGAAAATGGGTAAGTCAAAGAACTTACATGTACAACCCATGGACATGAACTAAGGAGGGGAATGCTGGTGGGAGGGAGGTTGCAGAGTGGAGAGGAATAAAGGGGAGAAAAAAGTGGGACAACTGTAATAGTACAGTCAATAAAATATATTTAAAAAATAAAAATTTCAAAAAGTGAAGAATTTTTTCTGGCTGTAGTCAGAAAGAGATGTGACTATGGAAGAGATAACTGAACAAATATATCCAACATTGCAAGTTTTGAAGATGAAGGAAGGGAAACTATGAATCAAGGAATGTGGATAACCTCTAGAAATTAGAAAAGGAAAGGGAATGTATTCTTAGAGCTTCCATAAAAAAATCCAACCCTGTCTACACCTTAATTTTAACCTAGTGAGACCATGTCAGACATCTATGGAACTATAAGACAACAAATTAATGTTATTTTAAGATATTATATTTGTGGTAATTTGTTACAGCAGCCATAGGAACCTAATATGGAGAGAGGGGACAGTAGTAAGGACAGAAGTCATATCACAGTGGGATGAACAGTGACTAGGAGGTGAGAAAATAGAGATGTTGAATAAAGACAATTCATTCAAAAATTTTAATTTTTAAGTGGAAAGAGAGCATTAAGAAGAAAAGCATGGAATTTTGAGGCAGGAGTTTTATGATTTTTTAAAAAGATTTTATGTGTTTATTTTTAGAGAGAGGAAGGGAGGAAGAAAGAGAGGGAGAGAAACATAAATGTATGGTTGCCTCTCACACATCGCCTACTGGGAACCTGGCCTGCAACCCAAGAAAGTGCCCTTACTGGGAATCAAACCAGCAAGCTTTTGGTTCACAGGCTAGCACTTAATCAATCCACTGAGCCATACCAGCCAAGGCTTTTGATTTTCTTTAAGATAGGGAATAAAGGAACATATTTAAATGCTGATAGGAAAGAGGTTAGGGAAATGGAGGAGAGATTCTTGGGAAAGCAGCAGAAATAGAGTATGAAAAACAAACACAGGAGCAGCTAGCAATGTCAAATAACAGAGATTCAGAAGGCACAAAGGAGCTGGGTGAGAGAGGGGAGACTTATGAACCTAGAGTTCTAATGGCAGTGTGAGGGTCTAGAAAGAACCCCAAGATATGCCTCAGTGGTATGCAAATTACTTTGAACTAAAGGCAATTTTAGCTTCACACTCAAGAGTAGATAGCTCCTGTTAACTACCTAGGAGATTTTGAAGTAGAGACCTTGACCATAAGAGACTATCACAGATAACATCTTTTGACCTATCTACAGGGTCCTGCAAACATTTGTTTACTAAATCTTAGATCTTCACATCACCTTGCAATAACTTTTTGAAGCATCAAGGCACCCTACTTCATCTGTAGCTCTGGATACCTCAATACCCTTCTCTGTTTCTGAACCTCTCATTCTGGGGGGTATCTTTGACTCTCATGTATGTAGGGTTCCTGTGAATACAAGATTAAATTTGATTTTTTCTTGTCAATCTGCCTCCTATTGATTTGATCACTTGGCCAGCCCAAAAGAACCAGAGGAAGAAAAGGGGAAGTTTCCCCCTTCTCTACAGTAGAAACTCAGTTTAATCCCACTTGCACAATCTGATTGTTCTTTCCTAGGCATTTAAGACTTAGAAAGCCAGGAAAAACATGAGTTTACTTGAGATCCAGAGAAATGAAATGACCTGTTCATTTGGAAGAAAAGGGATCACATACTAAACCTGACAAATTCAGGGGTAGGCCTACATGGTGACCTTACAAATTCAGAGACCTAAAGTAACCACATAGGATAGCCTGAAATTAAAACTTTCTAACTAGAGGAGGAAAGATGGCAGCATGGTAGGAGGGAGCAGATTCCACTTCCCTCTATACATGGGAGAAAAACCTAGCAGATCTATGGAGGAACAGAGCAAACAGCCAACAGTACCACAGCATATATGAAAATAGGAGATCAAAAACTTCTGCGGACATTGAAAAACCAGATGGTAAGGAGAGTGCTTCAGGGCAATAAGAGCCCAGGGATCAGCGCAGGGACCAGGGAGGCTGCAGCCCCAGTCCCAGCACTCTCCAGCTCTGCCATAGGGCTCTTGGGAGAAAGTCAGGTCAACTGCTCCCTCCCTGGCCAAACAAGGTTTGAGCAGTGCTGGGAGAGACCTGGTTGCTTGAAGTCGCAGAGAAGGGAATAAGGACTAAGTGGCAAACACACAGGGGCTGTGAGCACCCAGGCAGAGCCCTGGGAGGAGTGTGCGCCAGAACCCATGTGACCAGAGGTGGCCTGGCCGCAGGCACATGCCTGCAACCTGGGAAGAGTGTGCTTTGTGGAAGACCCGAAGCCCACACCCGTAAATGCAGGGAGAATGCGTGCTCCAAAGGAGACCCAGAACCCACAACTATAAACTCGGGGAGAGAGTGTGCTTAGGAAGTTCCAGATCACAAACCCAAGGTCTTGCAGAGAGGTGCCAGGCTACCTCTAGGGAGATTGTGCAGCTAGCCCTGGGAGGAATATGTGCTCCAGGCTGACTAAGTGCTGAATAGGAAGGGAGAAAAGCAGTATCAATTGCTCCTCAGCATGATGCAGCCAGCAAGACCAGAAAAACCAGTTTGGACAGTTTGAAACCAGCAAGAAGTTTTTTATTTATTTGTTTGATTTTATGCTTTTTTTAATTTTTTAATTCTTATTATTTTTATGTCTTCAATTCCATTTGCTTCTCTTTCCTTCTTTCTAGTTTTATTCCTTCTTCTTTTCTTTCCAATTTTACCTCTTCTTTCTTCCTTCTTCTGCTTTTCTTCCTTTTTCTTTTTAAATACCCACAAGTGACACACACAGAAAAACGTACAAACCAGAAACTGTGAAAATACCAGAGTTGGCCCAAAGATAGGGCATCCCAATAGTTGAGACAGTGAGACAAACTTCACTTTGCTATTACAGAGAACCTACAAGTTATTGCATATTTGTATTATTATATTTTCATTATTCTTACAACTTTTATTTTAATAGTATTTTTGTATTCCTCTTCTTTCTGTTTAGTCTTCTTTGCTTGGCTGGTTATATTGTATCATTTGACGGGTTTCCTCTGTTATCTCATACATAGTGTATTGCTAATTTACTGTCCTTCACATCACTTGTCTTCCATTAGCACACTACTCAAGGTCCTTTAATCCCTATTCTTGTTATCTAGATCACATAGATTTTGTCATATGATTGTTGCTCTAATATTATTGTAAATAATAGCTGTTCCATAAAATGATAAATACTTCACAACACCCCTCCCAGATCTTAGCCCAATTCACAGTTTCCTGAACTCTATTAATGTAGTGGTTAACTCTATTCTATCACATACTACACCTATTTACTATCCTTCACTCTCACCTTACCTCAGAATCTGACCTCCCACAACCTCACTGCTTTCTAGATCCAACTCACAATCCTTCCCTCTGGGAAGAGAGTCTTATCTTCTTTCCATCCATTCTAAAAAGTGGCTAGTTGGGAGGAAGATCACGGTTAACACTATACATAGCCAAAGGATCTCCTATCTCTTCTCTACTGGCTGCTACTGTACATATCATAGAATACTCACTTGCTGTCTTAAACCATTTTGCCTTCCCCCTCCAACTGATCACAAAAAAAGAGTAGGTGGAAGTGGGGAACATTAGGATACGGAAGGAGACTGCACCACTTAATCTCACAGGTATTGTACCACAGAAGTTCACACCATAAACCCAGGGAGCCAGAACACATCAATTTAAGAAGCTCAGGTTAAAAACAACAGTCTCACAAACAATGGGAAGACGAAGAAACAATCCCCAAATGTAGGGAAATGAGGACGCCCCAGAAAGAATGCTCCATGAAATAGAGGTAACTCAACTATGAGATATGGAGTTCAAAGCAGTGGTTATCAGGAAGCTCAATGAGCTCACAGTGAATTAACAGAAACTATAGGGAAACTACAATGAACTCACTGAAAACTATATCAACATGAAAAAGGAAATAGAAACTATCAACAAGGGGGAAGACAAAATGAAGAACACAATACTTGAACTGAAGAACACAGTAAATGGAATTAAAAGCAGGATCGATGAAGCAGAAGAGAGGATCAGTGAGCTAGAGGACAAAGTAGCAAAAAACACCCAGAAAGAGCAAGAAAAGGAAAAGAGGCTTAGAAAGAAAGAAGAGGGATTAAGAGAAATGCAAGACAATGTGAAACATAATAATATTCGTATAACAGGGATACCACAAGGAGAAGAAGAAGAACAGGGATAGAAAACCTGTTTGAAAAAGTAATGATGGAAAACTTCCCTAATTTGATGAGAGAAAAAGTCACACAAATCTAGGAAACACAGAAAGTCCCAATCAAGAGGAACCCAAAGAGGCCCACCTCAAGACACATCATAATTAAAATGGCAAAATTCCAAGACAAAGAGAGAATCTTAAAGGCAGCAAGGGAGAAACAGGAAGTAACATACAAGGGAGCCCCAATAAGGCTAACAGCTGAATTCTCAATGGAAACGCTTCAAGCCAGAAGAAAATGGCAAGAAATATTTCAAGTAATGAGAACCAGAGGCCCACAACCAAGGCTACTTTACCCAGCAAGGCTCTCAATCAAGATAGAAGGCCAAATAAGAAGCTTCCCAGACAAAAATGTCTAAAAGAATACATCTCCACCAAACCAGCTCTGCAAGAGATGCTAAAGGGCCTGCTTTAAGGAAAGGAAGAAAGAGAGAGAGAGAGGACCACAGGTACAACAATGGCAATCAATAAGTACCTATCCATAATAACCTTAAATGTAAGTGGATTAAATTCTCCAAACAAAAGAAATAGAATATCTGAATGGATAAGAAAGGATGACCCATACATATGCTGCCTACAAGAGACCCATCTCAGGACAAAAGATCTACACAGAGTAAAAGTGAAGGGCTGGAAACAAATTTTCCAAGCAAACAAACAGTAAAAAAAAAAAAAAAAAAAAAAAAAAA
>PVIA01012107.1:0-39901 GCA_004024845.1 Tonatia bakeri | reverse complement strand
AAGATAGGGGTCAACTGTAAGGTCTCCACCTTAAGGAAGACGGGAGAAGATACGTGAGGATTTTTTGAGTTCAGTGATAAAACTCAGGCTCAGAAAACCCAAATCTCCTTTGGAGTGATTTGCCTGTTCAGATCATTTTTGTGTTTTGGAGGCTGGAACGAAGGAAGTGCTACATCAAACTGATCATCGGTAATTAGTCGTCCCTGGGTTTGTATCTTCTTAGCGATGGTGCCAATGTGAGCACACACTGTGGGACAGGACGGGCAGCTCTGCCAATGAGAAGTGCTGACAGTTTAGAAAAATTTGGTGGAACTGTAGAGACAAGTTGGGCACTAGACGGTCACAACTTCCAGCTATACTTGCCTGTACCTAGAAGAAAGCAGCTGTCATACCCCCTAAGAAACTGTCCTGGGGAGAGGTGAAGGTCTGCCTGGGGCACTGGTGACTGCAGAGGCCTGCTGCCCTTCCTGAGGCTCTGCTTTCATTCATACAGTTATTTCCTGCTACAAACTTCGGAAACCGAAAGCGCTACAGCAAGAACAGACTTTATGTCCACTGGCAGGGGAAACTATCCTTAGATGCAGAGACAGAAAGTATCAGGAAGTCTAAATCACACATGTGTAGGGGTTTACAGATCACTACCAGAGGTCCACTCATCAAATGTCCCTAGAAATGGGCAGATACTACTTTGTACTGAAAGATAATTATGCCAAAAAAATTGTCATCCACACTCTAAATGGCAAGAGCCATTATAGTTTTACAGAAAGAGAAGAAAATCACTCTTACCAATGAGGCTGAATCCTACTCTTTAAACATTACATACAGGGTGAGGCAAAAGTAGGTTTACACTTTGAGTATGCAAAACAGAGTTAATTACTTATTATTTTTCATACAAACAACTGTAAACCTACATTTCCCCATCCTATATCCTCATAGAAAATGAAAAATTAATAATTTCAGCATGTGTTGTATCTATGGGCAAATATAAAATGGTACACAGGATAACTTTTTAAGTGCTAAATAGAACAATTTCTCTGTTATAAAGTTGGAGATACTGAGGAACTAGATGGTGCTTACAAAAAGCTAAGATGCCATGATGGAACAATGTTATTTGCCTACCTACCACCTTCAACCAAAAGAATAAAAGCCATTTAGAGTTCATCCAATAAGGTATCTGTGACATTCACAATAGTATATCTTCATGACTTGCTACCTCCTTACATAGAGGAAGGACAGAAGAATGAGAAGAAAGTAGGTAAATACAGCCTTAATTGCTTTCTCCTGAAGGATAATGAGTGACTTTGTTTACTAGGCAACCCTTGGTTTTAAATCCAGGATATCCAGGACAGAGAAGAGACCGTTGGCTCTTAAGTTCTACTATTAGGTAGATGTTGATGAAAGGCAAATATCTTCTTGATTTGTTTCATCTATCACAATGGAATTTCTGTGAAAGCATTTCATTATGTAAGATCCACTTAAGTATTTCCATTATCATCTCTGTATAAAATTGTAAATACAATCTAAAAGAATTATAAGAAAAGCCTTACATGATTGTCTTGGATTCACAATTTACATTTCAGGTGAGAAGAGGTTGTTTTTTTTTTTTATAAGGCCATTTGTTTCTTTCTTAGAAATACTCTGGAAAACTCTCCTCTTCAGGTAACAATGTATTTCTTCCTAGATCACTGCGGGTTAATTTTAATGTCCTTGGCTCCCCAAAATATAATTCATGACACAAATTAAGGTTTAAAACTATTTAAATTATAATTTAGAGTTTTACTAATGAAATATGAACATCTAAGAAGATGCTAAGAAAAAATTCATTAGTTTTATTAGCTATATGAAGCAAAGAAGCAGTGCTAATTTCTTTATAAGTATATATTTGAAATGAGAAAGCTCTTTAAGTGTTAGCATTTAGATAAACTGTATTTTACTCTAAAGAAAAACTACAAAACGTATAAGGTCTATCAAGATTTCATAAACGTGAGGACAAGAATATCCAACTAGAAATGCACAAAGACACAGCACTTCAGAAATAATACACAAGATGATTCAGGGATGACTCTGTGCTCTTAGGGGTGTTGTAAATTTTTTTTCACAATTTGCAAAAGGCGAGAGAGACAGAGTGCACGATATGACTCATGGGAAATCTGACAATATGCGTGTTACCTAAACATGCATTGCAAAAGTCCAAGAGGGAATAGGCAAACACTTGAAATAAAACAAGTCTTATCTGGTTTAGATAATTCAAAAGTGACAAACTGGTATTTAAATGTCCTGAAAACAATAGCAAACATTTGTCTGACAAAACAGATATATGTTTCATCTTAGGGAAACTAACCTTTCACATGAACGATGAAAAAAAAATTATCTTCTTTTAGAAATCTATATTGTCAGCCAACACCCTCCATACTAGTTTCTAGGACACCTCCATCCATAAGCTCTTGACCCCTAGGAAATTTACATGGGATGTAATCAACTCCCAGAAGCTTACCCCCAGAAGACTGCTTATGGCTTGACTCTATGTCTTGGCTTAGAGACAGATACAATCCAACTCCTCATACTATTTTAAATAGGCTGGCCAAAGATTACTGAATTTCTCTAAGTGCAAGCAGATGATCTTTGATGGGGTCAGTTAAAAAGTAAGTCTGTTCTTTATGCGGGAGACAGAATGGTAAAACCAGAGGGAGAGTTTCACCATGAGCTTGGAGGACAGAAGTACAACACTGCAAATTTAATGGCATGTAACATTTTTGTGTCCATATCGATTAAAAGTTGTTTTTGCTTATAACTTCTATATTTTAAAAACAACTAGTGAAATATAAGCAAAGAAGTAGTTCAAGCAACTAAATAAAAGATTTGTGCTGTCAGATGAAACTTGGAAGGATTATTCTTGAGACATTAAAGACAAAGAAAAAATTGAGGAAAGATAAAAGTACCATAAGATCCTGGCAAGGTTAACTTTAAATTTGGCTCTGGTCCCATGGTAAATGAGGCTGTTTGCACGAACCCTGAGTCATACCTAATTCAAAAATAAAATGAGGGACATCTTGCCAGAAAGGAACATCGAGAAAGTTGTATCTAAGAAGCACGGAGGGAGAATTACTGCAATTATTGGTTCTGTTTTTATAAGTAGCATCATTCTTGTCCCTGTGGGTTCATTTTGGTCCCTCCAAAAATACATCCATGCAGTTTTATTTTCCAAAGCATTACACTATATAATAAAATGCCATCTTTTCAGGAAATGATCTGATAGTACACATAATGGACCATACGAATTGTAATGGGAAAAAATCATCTAAAATTCACAAAATTGTAATTTTCTTTTACAGGTAAATAATGTTAAATTATACCCCCAAATTCTAATTTCCACAACTGGGACTTAAAATTTTCATTGTTGCTACTAGTCACCTTAAAATTGGCCCCAGATTTCATTTTCACAGCAAGCTGCCTCATCTTAGTTCACTAATACCAAGTGGGAGAAGACTGTTCCCACCCTCTCTGTGTCACAGGCTCTCAGTCCTTCTAGCTAATTCTGACTCTTGGAACAATCTTTGGAGGCAGCTGCTGGGACAGTACATGTTGCCCTGGCCACCACTCAAAAGCTCTCATGTGGGAAGCCTGCCTCTCGTTGGGCAGGGATATCTCACTCCAGACATTCTGGGAATTTCCTGCTGGTAATCAGCTCCCGGTTCTGATCCACTTCCTTATGTAGGCAGAAACCAAGCAAGCATCAAGACAACTCTCTTTGCTATAACCAAGCTATATAAAAGCAGATAAGGAGAATTTAAGACACTTAAAAAGCCACATCTATTTGAAACATTTAAAAACTCATACCTCATTAATAAATTTTAGATGGTGTATTAGCCTTCCATTTTCACACATCTAAAACAAATGGTGCAAACCAGTCCTGGCCAAACCATGGTACATAAGGGGCAAGGAAGGTGTCAGAGCCTGCTGGGCACCCATGCTGAACAGTGGCACGTCACCCCAAGCAGCACACCTTTCTCGAGTGCTCCACAAGACCTGCCCTCGGAACCCAGCCTTGTGCCATGACACTGTCCCACTTTCCTTCACACACTCCTGGCCAAGTGGCTTTGCTGTGTACCAAGCTCCTCCTTGCCTTGTTACCTTCAAATAAACCATTTCTTCTTTCAGAAGGCCCTTCCGTCTTCCCACCTTGCCTTGCTACCCACCCTTCCCACCTCAGTTAAAAGTTAAAGGTCTACTTTACAAGGATCTATTTCTCTGAGGAGATCTCATCCTTTAGTCCCCAAATCAAGATCAGAAGCTTTACTTCCTCATCTATTTGTCACAAGTATGATTAACACTTATTATTTTCAGTGTAGGTTTTCTCCCTGTAAGCTCCAACAAGGCAGGACAAGACCGGTTTCTGTCTTCTTTTGCTGTATTTCCAGTATCTTGGCCAGAGCCTAGCACTCAACAAATATTTGTTAGAATAATAAATCTAATCTAATCTAATTGATAAAATGTCATGTAGTTCTTCAAGCCTTTTGGCACACTTCAAAATGCTTATAATGATCTACATTTTGCAGATGAGGAAAGTAGGATTCAGAGAAGAGAAATTTATTCAACTTCGCACAGCTAACAGGATATAGACTAACAGATTCCAGACTTACACAGAGAACTTCCTGGCTCTGAAGCTGGAGCTCTAAGATGCTTGTTCATCAAATCAGGGCGTCACCCACAAAGAGCAGCCTAACTCTTCCATGTCCTCACTGGAGCTTCATGATGAGGAGAGTAGGATGAAAACTGAGCATGTTCTCTCCCAACACAGACTGGATTTATTATACTGACTTCTGCATGTGGACCCCACAGTTCAAGTGCCTCCTTGAGTATGAACAAAAGAGATGGAAAGTAAAAAAACACTTACCATAATTCCAGTAAGCAAACAGACTCCTTTCCCACAGTATGTGTTAGGTACCATGTCACCATAACCAATGGAGAGAAAAGTTATTGATATCAACCACATCGCTCCAAGGAAGTTGCTAGTAACATCCTGTTGATCATGGTATCTGAAAAATAGCAAACAAAGCCAGGCCTTTATAATTAATCTGCAGTGTGGTTGCTAAGGCCAGTTTCATTCAATTCAATGAATTTACACAGCATCTTCTATCAACTGCTCTATTTAGAGGTATTCCAAGACTCATGATTATATATAAAATTGAGGGTCCACCTATGCAGTCTGAAAGACATCACAACATTCCTCAACTTCAAAAACAACCTGAAAGAGAAACTGTAAAAATATAAAAACGGTTTTCTCACTGGCTTAACTGATAAATGTACATTTATCCTCGAACCCTGCCCTGGTCCCTAGTCACATCTCATCACTCTTTGAGGCCCACTCATGTGTCAGATTTACAGGACAATGTGCAGCCACCCAATTTCACTCCAAACCTTTGTAGCAGAGGGAGCCATGTGGTACCTTTGCTTAAGATTTTCGTTTGCAAACTTTTATTTCCCTAATTGGCTAACTTTTAGTCATCTTTCAAAATACATTGAAGAGGGACCCCTTCGGTCTCCTCTGGCCCCAGACGCTCCTCAGGGCTCCCTCAGGATGCTGTGTGCTTCTCCACCCCAGCACTGTGCTGCACTGGGGACCCGGGGGTCCTGTGCCAGCTGTGCTCCTTGTAGACAAAATCTGTACCTTTGATCTGTACACAGTCCCTGCCAAGAACCAGACCTGAGTAAAAGCTGTTCCCTCAGTAGCTGCACACAAAGAGCTGTAGTCAAAAAGAAGGGAAGGGATACAGCTTATCCTGATTATTCTTTGAGGTGTCATTTTTTTCTAGTGGGGAGGAAGGTGTTTATATCAGAAACATATCCTATAATGTTCTGCTTGATTTAGTAATATTAAATGGTAACCTGGCCCACTCTGGGGACCCTGCTAGCCACCGTCCGTACAACAGTGAGGACGTGTGAGCGTTACCCTGGGCGAACTTGCTCTGGCTGCTGTTCTGTGTAGTCACGCAGCAGAGTGGCCTTTCTCCTGCCCCCATGACAGCCAGACCCCAGACTCTGGCCACTACAGGCATTTCTTGTTCATAGCCCAATTTATAAGGATCACCGTTCCTGCCTAGCTGCCCAATACCTGTAGGGAGGGCTTTCCTTTCTCTGTGTGCTGCTCTTAGAGCTAGCTGATCATTTCCTGGCTTGCATGCACTCAGTCCTGCCTTTCTACCTGACTCTCTGTGCTTCCAGAGCTGTGGTGCCAGGAGGCTGCCCCTGGCCTGAGCCCCAGCCAGGACTGACCCCATACACAGCCTACACTGGACCAAGGGGGTCTCTGTGCCTTTTCTCCATGTCCTTCATTTCATGACAAGGTTCCTGCTGCTATAACCAAAAGTTTAGAAGGTTCACAGAATATAGGCTTTCCTCTGTAGTATCAGTGGATCTTACTGTTTTTGGATACAGAAAGGCCCATGCCTGTCACTTCTGTACCTTTACTTTCTTCCAAATAAGTAAGAGAAGCTACAGAATAGTATTTCCAGTTACTCTGGTCTAAGGAAAGAGAAAACCTGGCCAGAGTGGTGGATCCATAGAGTGAGGGAGAGTGAGAACAATCACTGGAGAGAAGGCACATGCACAGGCAGCAGCCCTTGCTGAGGAGTTCCTGGTGTCAGAAGGACAGGATCTTCCACCATGCTGCCACAGGGGACTGCCACCCTGTTCTAGCTGTGCAGTCTCTTCCTCCCAGAATGTCTGGGTAGAGAGGCTATCATCACCCATAAGGAGGCCTAGAGGTATTCCTAGCTTGCCAGGAAGACAGGTAAGTGCATTTCTCCAGAGAAACTCCATTAAATAACATGCGGATATGAGTAGGGTGATGTGATTCATGCTGTACTTCAGCTATAATATGAGCTCACAGGCTCTGTGAATGGCTGTGGGAGCCTGCTAGGCTTGTGTAATGGGGCTTCTGTGAGAGCGTGTGCTTTTCATTTCAAACAAGACCCTTAGACCTTAGCTTTGGATTACAACCTGGGCTGACCACGGGCATGGCTGACACTAGCCTGCATCAGAGCCCCACCCAGGAGGCTCCAGAGCTAACACTCCTGGTGACTGGCCTCAGACTGCACCAGAGTACCATTCAATGAGCTATGCAAATGCCATACCCAAAAGGCAGACTAGACGGGCATCAGAGCCCCGCCAAAGCAAATCCCACTCTGTGGGGCCAGCCGCCACATGACATCTTGTCTGGGGGAGACCCAGTCATTCCTTATAGCCAGTCAGCCTGAAGGTCAATCCCACTTACTGATCTGCCAACAGCAATCAAGGCTCAACTACAACAGGAGGGCACACATGACCCACACAAGGAACAACTCTGGAGTAAACAGTTCAGTTGGCTAGAAAAATTATATCCCTGGGTCTCTCAGGATACCTAGTACACAAGGCCACTCTGGCAAGACCAGGAGATATAACAGCTCTACCTAATATATAGGAACAAATGCAGGGAAGCAGCCAAAATGAGAAGACAGCCATCCCAAATGAAGGAGTGGAACAAAACTCCAGAAAAAGAAATAAACAAAATGGCTCTGGCTGGTGTGGCTCAGTGGACTGAGTGGTGGACTGTGAACCAAAGGGTTGCTGTTTTGATTCCCAGTCAGGGCATAAGCCTGGGTTGTGGGTCAGGTCACCAGTAGGGCATGAATGAGAGGCAACCACACATTAATGGGTCACTCTCTCCTGCCTTTCCCCTCTATAAAAATAAATAAAACCTTAAAAAAATAAACAAAATGGAGACAAGCAATCTACTGCTTGCAGAATTTAAAACACTGGTGATTCTCAGTGAACTTAGGGGAAAAATAGAGGAACTCACGGAGAAATTCAGCAAAAACATAAAAATGGAGATATAAACATAAAAATAGTCAAAAATGAAGACTACATTAGAAAGAAACAATAGTCAATTAGGTAAAGAAGAGATTGTGGTACATCTGTACAATGGGATACTATGCAGCAGAAGAAAAAAGGACCTTCAGCATGAATGGAACTGGAGAGCATTATTCTAAGTAAAGTAAGCCAGGCAGTGAAAGACAAATACCATATGATCTCACCTATAAGTGAAATCTAATCAACAAAACAAGCAAGCAAAATAGAACCAGAGACATGGAAATAAAGAACAAACTGACAGTGACCAGAAAGGAAGTGGAAGAGGAATAATTTGGAAAAAAAGGGAAAGGTCGTCAAGGAACGTGTATAAAGGACCCGTGGGCAAAGACAACTCGGGGGAGGGGACTAAACAGGGGAGGTGGGGGTGGGTAGGACGGGAAGAGTAATGGGAGGAAAATGGGGACAACTATAACTGAACAACAATAAAAACATTTTTTAAAAGGAAGAGGCTCTAGTCCATGACTTGGAAGACAAAGTAGCGAAAACACCTAATCAGTACAGCACAAAGAAAAAAAGAACCCAGAAAAAATAAGGATAGTTTAAGGGACATCCTGGACAAGTGCTAGCAGACCAATATCGCAGGGGTGCCAGGAGGAGAAGGGTGAGAGCAAGGCATAAAAACCTGCGTGAAGAGGTAGTCACAGCCAAGTGGTTAAAACGATGGACTAGAAAACCTATTTGAAAAGGATAATGACTGAAAACTTCCTTAACCTGGCCAAAGAAATAAACTTCATGTCCATGAAGAATCCCAAACTAGGTTAAATGAAAGAGGATCACATCAAGACATATAATTAAAATGTCAAAGATTAACAAAGAAAGAATCTTAAAAATAGCAAAAGAAAAGCATTTAGTTCTGTGCAAGGCAACTCCCATAAGACTGTCAGCTGATTTCTAAACTTTGCAGTGAGGTGGGAGTAGCATGAAATATTCGAAGTGATGAAAAGCAAGGACCTACAACCAAGATTCTCCCACTTAGCCAGCTATCATTTAGAATTGAAGGAGAGATGAGGAGTTTCCCAGACAAGGAAAAGATAAAAAAAGGTTCATCACCACCAAACCAGTATTAGAAGAAAAGTTAAAGGGACTTCTTTTAAAAAGAAAAGAAAAGATAAAAATAAATGAAATAGAAAATGTAGGACAGAAAAATATTCTCACCGACAAGGCAAACACATAAAAGCAGTGGATTAACCAATTATAAAGCTAGTACCAAGGTTAAAAGGCAAAAGCAGAAAGCATGTATAATTATAACAATAAATTAAGGGATACACAGACACAAAAAAGAAGTAAAAAAGAATGACTAAAACGTAAATGTCGAGGGGTGAATAAAATTCTTTGAACTTAAGTGACCATAAACTTAAAATAGACTGCTGTAAACATAGCTTGGTATATATGAAGTGCACAGTAACCACAAACCAGAAAACAACATGAGATATTCTAGAAATAAAGAGAAAGAAATCCAAACACAACATTATGGAAAGTTGCCAAAATACAAGAAAGGAGAACAAGAGAATAAGAAAAGAACAGAGAACCACAAAAACCATCAGAAAACAGTCAATAAAATGGCAATAACTATGTATCTATCAATAATCACTTTAAATATAAATGGACTAAATGCTCCAATCAAAAGACATAAGGTGGCTGAATAGATTAAAAAACAAGATCTGTAAACCTAACTGTAACAAGTTTGTAATCAAACTTCAGATTGAAAGACACACACAGTCTGAAAGTAAATGGATATAAAAAGATAATTCATGCAAATGGAAATGAAAACAAAGCTAAGGTAGCAACATTTATATCAGACAAGAGACTTTAAAACAAGGGCTATAACAAGAGACAAAAAAGAGCATTTTATAATGATAAAAGGATCAACCCAACAAAAGGTTGTACCTCTTATAAATGCCTACACACTCACCATAGGAGCACCTAAATCTACAGAGCAAAGATTGGTGGACATAAAAGAGGAGACGAATAAAATTACAGTCATAGTAGTGGACTTTTAATACCCCATTGACATCAGTGGATAGATCAAATAGAAAATCAAAGAGGTAAAAGTGGCCTTAAATGATACATTAGAGAAGATGAACTTAATTAATATTTTTAGAACAATTTATCCGAAAGCAGCAGGTTACACATTTTCCTCAAGTCCTCATGGAACCTTTTCCAGGACAGGCCACATGTTAGGCCACAAAACAAATCTCAATAAAGTATGGAGACTGAAATTGTATCAAGTGACTTTTCCAATCACAACAGAGAAAACTGAAAAACACACAAACAGGTAGAGGCTAAATAACTTGCTGTTAGACAATGAAGGGGTTCACAACGAGATCAAGGAAGAAATCAAGATACCTTGAGATGAATGACAATGTAACCCAATGACCCAAAATCTATGGGCCACAGCCCAAGTAGTTCTGAAAGCAATACAAGTGTACCTCAAGAAATAAAAAGAAATCAAATAAACAACCTAACCTTATACCTAAAGAAAGTAGAAAAAGAACAAAGAAAGCTGAAAGTGAGTAGAAGGAAGGAAGCAACAAAGGTCAGAGTGGAAATAAACAAAATAGAGTCTAAAAAAATTAAGCAATAGAAAAGATCAATGAAATTAAGAGAACAATTCCAAATTAAGAGAATAATCATAATTGCATCAAAAAGAATAAAATACCTAGGAATAAATTTAACCAAAGAGGTAAAAGGCTTATACTCAACAAATTATGAGACATTGAAGAAAGAAATTGAGGAGATAGAAATAAATGGAAGCATATATAGTGCTCATGGATAGGAAGAATTAACATCATTAAAATACCCTTACTACTCAAAGCACTTTACAGATTTAATGCAAACCCTATCAAAATACTAATGGCATTTTTCACAGAACTAGAATAATCCTAAAATTTATATGGAATCATAAAAGACCCCAAATAGTTCAAGCAATCTTGAGAAAGAAGAATGAAGTTGAAAGTATCATGCTACCTAATATCAAATTATACTCCAAGGCTGTGGTAATAAAACAGCATGGTACTGGCATGAAACAGACACAGATCAATGGAACACAACAGACAGTCCTCAAATAGGCCTGCACCTATATGGTCAATCTGTGATAAAGGAGGCGAAAACCCACAGTGGGATAAAGAAGGTCCTTTTAACAAATGGTGTTGAGAAAATTGTGCAGACCCATGCAAAAGAATGAAGCAGAACCACTTTCTTACACCAGGTACAAGAACAGACTCAAAATGGATCAAAGACTTAAATGTAAGACTCAAAACCAAGACAGATATACATATATGTATATATGTATATCTGTCTTGGTTTTGGGATAAATTTGTTATAATAAATTTATATACACACACATATACCCCTATATTTTTTTTCTATGTCTCCTCAGGCAAGGGAAACAAATGAAAAAACAAACAAACTGTACAACATCCATTAAACTAAAAAGTTTTGAACAGTAAAGCAAATCATCATCAAAATGAAAAGACGGAATGGGAAAAGATATTCACCAATGATACATCTGATAAAGGGTTAATATCCAAAATATATAAGGAACTCACACAACTCAACACCAGAAACAACAAACAACTGATGGGCAGAGGACCTGAATAGACACTTCTCCAAAGGAGACATCCAGATGGCAAATAGGCAAATGAAAAGATGTTCCTCACTAATCATCGGGGAAATGCAAATTAAACCACAATGAGATATCACCTCACGTTGGTCAGAATGGCTGTCATCGATAAATCACCAAAGAACAATTTTGATGAGGATGCGGAGAAAAGACAACCCTCTTGCACTGCTGGTGGGATTGTAAATGGGTGCAGCTACTCTGGAAAACAGTATGAAGGTTCTCAAAAAGTTAAAAATAGAACTATCATATGACCAAGCAATCCCACTTCTGGGTATTTATTTGAGGAAATAAGAAACACTAATTTAAAAGGACATATGTACTCCTATATTCACTATTCTTCTTGCTATTTATAATAACATATGTATCCACCTGCTATTTATAATAGCAAGATGATATGGAAGCAACTTAAGTGCCCATCAACAGGTGAATGTTTAAAGAAGAGGTGGTATACATATACCACAGAATATTACTCAGCCATAAAAAATAAAATCTTACCATTGTGACAACATTCATGGACTTAGAGGGTGTTATGCTAAGTAAAATGAGTCAGTCAGAGAAAGACAAATACCATATGACCTTCATTTTTGTGTGGACTCTGCAAAGCAGATAAACAAAACAGCAACTCACAGATCAAAGTACAAGTTGATGGTTGCCAGAGAGGAGAGGGTTTGGAGGACTGTTTTAAAAAGGGGGAGGGGTTAAGAAGTACACATTTTCAGTTATGGAAACAGGCATGGGGATATAAAATACAACATAGAGAATATAGTCAGAAACGGTATTATAACTGTTTGTGGTTATCAGATAGACGCCAGACTTATTGAGTGATCCCTTCATAAGCTACTCACTAGGTGGTACTCTGAACTAATATAATATTGTATGTCAACTATAACTGAATAAAAAAAATTAAGAAATCCCAAAACAACCAATCAAAACCCCAAACCAAACCAAGAAAAACAGCAAAAAACCTTTAGAAACACAGTGGTATCACATCGACACATTCTAAACAGATTTGACAAGTCTTAGCAACTTTCAGCCTTTTTTTTTTTGATAACAGGGTTTAGTGGAATACGCTCAGATTTAGGAGAAGACTTCCGGGACAGAGAGCCATGGCAATAAATCCGGGTCCTGAGATGGAGACTCAGAAAGACCCCAGGGCATGTGTATCCACCATGAGAGATCCTGAGTGGAAAGTTCCATTAATCAGTGGATCTCAACCCAAGTAGACCCAATGTCCTCTGTTAATATTTTGAAATAAATTCAGATAATATGACTTATCTATAGGTGTGATTTATAAAACAAAAACCAATGCACCCTCCTAGCTGTCAAGTGGAGATGTAAAATAGGAGTAATTGACAGTGCATCCTGTATGTCGATATCTGAACACTCAGGCAAGGCTAACCTGCAGGACATAAGCAGCAGTCAGCTACTGGCACCTACATGTAAAGCACTGGGGTGCAGTTTGGTCTGAGGGCTGTGTGTTGTCTGGCAACTCCGGTGTCACAGGGGCCCTGCCACAGCTGCTGTGGTTTTCTGAGACAGGGAGAACTGCTGGTCAGATTACAAATGAAACAAATTACAGTTTTCCTTCAGATTACACACTCTATGTGATAGCATCAGGCAAAAGTTAAATGCATACTTCAACTGAGTGAAATATTTTGTTTATATTTACAATGGGTCTATGTCTAAGCTAAAAAAATTACAAACAGCATTTTTGTACACAGAATGTCCAGGAGGTCAGTCCAAGGTCAGGTGGGACGCAGAACAGCTCTTTGTTGAGAGGAGCGTCCCATGCAGGACAGCATGCCGAGTGTCCCTGGCCCCACCCAGTGACAAGCAAGAAAACCTTCTCCACAGATTTACAAAATGGCCCATGGGGCCAGTACCACGGCTGCTGAGAACAACCGGTCCAGAGTTTCAGGGCAGCTGGAAGTCTGTAATGGCCATTGGAAAATATGGAGAGCAGTGAAGCTAGAAAATGTAGAATTTGGGACAAATTATACTCTCAAGCTCTCACTACTTCCCAGACAATAAAAGAATGATGTTTCAGAGTGATGTTATAACCAGGGCTAGCCAGCTTTTCTAACCAAGTTTCTCTTCCTTTCTTCTGTTCCTTTACTAAGTTCTTAACAAGTAGTTATTTTAATTTTCTGGGGCAACCTCCATTCCTTCAGCTCCTGCAGTGTGTGGCATCTTGCACACACTATCAGCTCCTCTGAAGGGAAGGTGGAAGACCAGGAGGCAAGGATGGAGCCGGGCTCAGCCGGAATCTAAGATTCCCTTACCAAGTAGTCCATTTTGCAAAAACACGATACAGTTCATGTCGGATGAGTGCTGGGCTCTGCTGATTGCAGACAGAGAAGTCTCCACGGGCCTGGTAAGCTATGGAGTGTCTACCCACCATGACTTTCCACATGCGTGGCAGTGAGCAGACAGGTTTCACGTCTCTTCTGGGAGGCCAACGAGAGCAGTGGGGCCGGCAGTCACTAGGTGGCAGTGCCACACCAGTTTATCTGCTAAACTGCTCTGCTGAATTTGGCTTGACGGGCAGCAGTCAGGGGTGTGAGTGGACACTGCTGTGAACACCTTGAAGTGAATGCTGCCCTCCTGGTCATCCTAGAAGTGTGTGTTGCTCCACGTGGGAGATGGGAATCACTCAGATACAAACAAGCCCGGGCCACGCCTACACCCAGCAGCCCTCTTAGGGATGTCCCCTAGATGGACATGCACGCCTGTCTGGACACTGACTCTTCTAGATTGAATCTAACATAATCTGAGGTGGCAGCAAATCTCCGTATTTCTCACCCCCCACCCTGACTGAGACTATCTGGACAAAAGACCAGGCTTTATTTCCTACATCTGTATGAAAAAAAAAATTCCTTGTGGATTTTTCTAACTAGGCCATGTTGGAATTGAACCAGCATTTGAAGATACAAAAGTCAAGGTCTTTTTTACTTACTCTGAGATTGAGTCAAAAGAAGGACTGCTCTGGATTCAGAGGGTCCTGACCCACCTCTTAATGCCCTCCTGACCCAGGGCTGTGAGTCCTAATATCTGATTCCTTTTCAGGAGCTTCACACCAGAAACACAAAGGATGGCTGTGAGCACTGAGCGTACAAAGTACCATCCAAATGCTGCTTGATCAGTTCTCATTTTTGTGTTTTCCATGGACCAGATCCTTCTCTGTTTGTATGAAAGTAGACAAAGGAAAGTCAAGTCATTACTTTTGTGAGCGTACCTTCTCGCACACAGATGAGGCGGCAAATGTCAGGCTTTTCTGAGCACAGGCAGCTTTTAGTTTTGTTCCTTTCTACCTGCCCCACATTCCATTGTCACTCACTGCCAGTGAACACAGTGACTGGTACCAGTAAGGTGCAGAAGAGCAAAACGGGCTGCAGAAAGGAAGGAGGGCGAGGAGGCAGTGAGTTGGGAGTTACCTTGGCAGAACAAAGGAACCGTGGGGTGAGGGCATGTCAGTCCACAAGGAAGGCGAGTGGGAAGAAAGAGGGATGTTCAGTGACAAGAAGTCCAGATGAAAAGAAAAAGAAAAAGCTTGCAACGCTCTTGGGCCAGTCTGTTCTCCTGCCTCCTCGGTGCCCTTCCTCCCACCGACACTAGCACTCCCAGCCTCAGGGGACAGGATGGGGGGAGGACAGTGCATTTCCTTGTCTAGAATCTATCACGTATTTCTGAGAAACTTTTGACGGGGCTGCTGCGTAGGACTCTCAGTCAACTGAAAAAGATCCGGTGATCCAAATCAACCCAGCTCCAGGGTGCCACGTCGACAATGGGCAATTATCATAAATGAATTCTAAATTTTTAATTTTCAAAATGCAGCAAATGAAACTTCCTACTTAGAAGTCATAGCCTCCAGCACTTCCCCGTTTCAGGCTATGCTTCTAGGGAAGCAAAACATTCCTGAATGTCATCCTTTTATTTATCAGAGAGAAAGAAGCAGGGAGTCGGAAAACGGAGCCACCAAACCAAGAGTGCTGATAGAGCTCTCGGGGACACGGAGCTGAAGGTGGCTGCTGCCTGCAAGGCTGAAGAGAAGGACCGCGAAGGTCATTTTCAAGGTTCACCCGTTAAATGTCCCACTTCAATTCTAAAAATTAGCCTTAGATTGCTTTCTAATTGCACCTTGCTTGACTTAGCAGGGGGCAGCTAAAATACAGACTGCAACACGACGCATCACGCACTGAACTGCAGCGCAGGATGGGGCTCCCGCGGGAGGAGCAGGGGCGGGAGCGGAGCTTCTTTGCGCCCAGCCCACCTCCACTGTGGAAGTCCCCCACTGTGTGAAGTCCTCAGAAGAGAAACAATCGCACTGAATGCAATGGAAACATGTGCCCAATGTAGGAAAAAAATGTATGCAAGCAGAAAGTAAAAGAAGAATGAATGAAGGAAAGAGGAGAGTGGGTAGGGTAATAACAAGAAAACAACAAAAAAAGCCGAAAATTATTATAGTCAGTAAATAAACAGCTGAAACTCCTGCAAATAAAAGTTTGAAAAAAATGTAAATAATGGTGGAGGAAAAACCCCTACCTAAACCATGAAAACTCAGAAAGCTTTGACTCCAGCCAGCCCCTAACCACGTCAAACACAATAAAAATCAGCCTCATTGCTAGCACCAGGCACACATCGGTCACAGCGCTCACTATTCCGGCTGAGTTTCCACCTACTCCTGGAACAGGAAAGTGAGAACAGAAAAGCAACTCAAAATTTTTCACCATCTTTCCCATTTTAGTATTTTAGGGATACACACTGGTAATCAAAACATGTCCTGGCTGAATGGGTGTCACCCGGAGAAGTAAGGCGGAGAGTGCACTCTTAGTGAAGCGGGCTACACACTGAGCTCACCAAAACACACTGGCGGAAGGACCGCTGATGCCAAGTATGGTAACATTGCCCCCCAAATAATCACAGTGTTAGCTTGCCAATTGGGTGAGATTTAACTTTGTTACACAGAGAATTCAGAAATCAATGAGAGAGAGAGAGGGAGAGAGAGGGAGAGAGAGAGAGAAAGAGAGAGAGAACCGCAAAAGGAAGCCTGCGTGGAAAATGACCTATCCACTTTAGCGGTTGGCAGCAACTAAGGCCTCTGGGACCAGAATTACAAAACTCAAACACACCCATGAGCTTAGGCTTAGTGCGTGGTGCTTGCCAGCCATCTCTTCAGTACAAACACATGGCAATGGCCAGACCTTCTTAAATTCTATTCCATTTCAACTGTACTAACCAAATGTGAGCCTTCCAAGCCCAGAAACATTTCCTTCCATCACAATTAGGACTATAGCAGTCAAACCCTTAGCCAAATGCAACAGCTGGACCTAAAAGCACAAAGTCCTCCCTATGGTGAACTTAGATGAAGGGCAAGCCAGCTATGCAGGTGAAGGTCAACAGAGTCAACACCAGCTTTTTCCTCCATTTACCGAATAAAACAATTAGTCTGTTCAGAGCTTGGTAGGTACAGGGGTACCCCAGGGGCTAAAGTATTTGTATATGTTCTACACAGGCTTTGAGGCAGCTTACTGGAATGTCTGACCTGCAAACATACAAGTTAGAATGGTAAGGATGAACTTCATTACAGCACTGTCTAAATGAACTTTCTGCCAAAATTTTGAAAATATTCAATATCTCTGCTTTCCAATTCAATAGCCCCTAGCCACATGTGCCTATGAGCACTTGAAATGTGGACTTATTAATTTTATTTCATTTTACCCCATTTAAAATAAAAATCAAATAGCCATATGGGGTGACAGGCTGTCATGTGGATGGCACAAAAACTGTCCAGCATGAAAACCAGACACAGGAGAGCCTTGGGGCTCAGGTCATCAGGCCTTAATACCATGGTTTTTTAATTCAGCCGTAACGTTTCTTCTGAATGTTCTCTCCACCACAGTGAAATGGGACTGAGAAGCACAGTGCAGCCCCGACTTGTAGGAGCGTAACCTACATTTACACTCAGCGTGACATTCAATGCTCGTTGTCATGTGGTAGCTTATTTTGTTGTTATGCTTCTTGGGTAAAGGGAAAGAGTATTTTTAAGAAATAAATAGAATTTTGATTAACTTGTGTATATTAATTCATTCAACCATGCAATGCTTCCCTAGATTGTGCACAGGCTGTACCAGGTGCTGGAGCTGCGAGGGAAGCCCGAACACCTCCACCCAACAGTGCTGTCTGCAGTCAGCAGTGAGGGAAGGACACTTCAGTCTCCCGGCCGGCTACCCTCCCTTCTTCTTCCCATCAGACCTGCGCCAGTCACTTCCCACAGCCCTGCCCTCACTGTGGGACGCGGCTGGTGCTCAAGGAGGGGTCCACAAACAGGCGACTCAGGACAGGTGCCTTTGTGTTGACAGCTGCCCAAAGTGAACGGCTAGAATGCTTCTCTCACTCTTAGTATTCAAACTCTGTTCACTTGGCATCACGTTGAAAAAAACGGCAAACTCGGGCTTCGACAATTTATATATTTCTAAGATAGTTTTTCGTACTGTTTAGTGATATGGATATTAATAGCAAACTACAGAAAAGATGTCATGGGAATGGGTACATAAACGATCTTTTATTACTATGTCTTTTGGTATGTCAAAATTATTTCAAAACAGATGTTTCCATGGTGTAAATATTTCATTTATTCAGTCACCGAGCTTATACAGCAGCAGCCTTGAAGCAGTGTGAAGGGCGATGTGGCCCCAGTGGTTTTCTTTTGTTCCATTTGATTTTATTAACATGTTTGTTTCTTAGCCTGTATGTTTTATTTAAAAATAACATTTTCATAGTCTCTCACTGAGGGAAAGGCAGCTGAACAGTATCAGAGTGTCAGCTTCTAAAATGGAAGAGGGAGCTTGGTCATAACTGCCCCACATGGTTTTCTTCGTCACCAAGGGAGACACCGCGTGACGTGGGGCTTTTTTGTTTCTATTGCGTGAAGGATTTACTTGAGTCTCAGTGTGCACACAGGCATTGTTAATACAAGGGGTGCTTGTCCAGTGATAACCTGGCAAATGTCATTTTATATATTGCCTAGGGCACATCATTCAGCAATCTCACAGACCCATTACACACACACACACACACACACACACAAGTTCTGGCAGAAGTAAGGCTTAAGTGTGGTTGGTGGGGTAATAATATGGGTATAATAATTTATAGTTTTAACTCAAATATTTCACCTACAATGTCATACAGGGTGCTTGAGGGTGATATTGTTCTATTAGAGAATTACATGCTTATGATTTTGTAATAAAAAGGGGGCATTATTTGTGCTAGATACTACATACACACATACACACATATGTATATATGTATATATAATACATATATATAATATATATACATTTGTATATGGTATGACCGCACATACTATGTTACCACTGTATTCAGAGTTGTGATTTCCATCATACACAACTTAGGAAACATCTCCACTTTCTTTTCTGAGACTAACCAAGAGCAGCAAGGATACCTGGTGGCTTAGGAACAGAACATAATTCACAGACAATGGAGATGCACACGGGCAAGACACAGTGCTCAGTGCAATGTGGGGTGCAAGGAGAAAAACTGTTTCGGGGCAATTCGAGGGTTAGATAAAAAGAACAGTGGGCTTCCTGCAGGTCTGTGTCCTCAGCTGACCAGATGGAGAGACAGGAAGCACAGTGTTCGCCACGATAGCTGGGGGACACACAGGGCTCAGGGGATGCGCAGGTCAGCGCGGCGCCCCGACATACCAACGGTACTCTTCTCCAATTAGTGCCATTTATGTATCACACAGCTGTCCTCCCTCCACATTCCTCTCCTCTGTGAAGGTACCTCTGGACACCAAGCTGCCCCAACTCAAATGAACTGGCATCGCCTGGAACTACACTTCATCCCTAAAAGTCTGGGCACCTACCTTCAGTTGTTCCCAAACTGAGCCATTTTTTATTGGCCTGGACTCTGCTAGCCTTTCCATTCTTAATTCTTGCTTGTCTCAGACTTGTAGTCTAAGCTCCAGTGGAAGGCCTTGCAGTGCATGCGTGTATGTTGTTCTTAGCCCTCTGGGCCTTTGCATACACTGTCCTTTCTGCTTCTGTCTTAATTCCCCTTTAACCTCACTCCTAGTTCTCTGCACCCCGCCTTCAAAGTCATATCCTAACACTTTCACCCCCTCTCCTCCTACGAGTGGGTCAGGCTCCCTGCCTACATGTCCTCTGGGCAGCGGTAACTGCCCTACGGCAGTCTTACTACTTGCCATAGGGGTGCTGCTGTGTCTTGAGCATGGTAGATGCTCAAAAAATAGATTTTTAGTGCATAATTCAGTAAAAGAATTCCCATTTCCATCTTATTCTGAGAGTGAGATGATGGAGGCTTAGTCAATTGTGGTGGACATATGACCAGCCTCCTGGTTTCCTGTCTCCAGCCTATCACTCTGCACTGCCCTTCTCACCGTTCTGAGTTACCTTTCTAAGACATAAATCTGTGTTACTTTGTCTCAGAACCTCCAGTGGCTCCTCGCTGCTTAGAAAGAAAAGTCCCACCTCCTTCGTAAAATATCCAAGGCCATTTACAATTTGGTCCCAACCCACCTTTTCTGTTACACTTCCCCTATCACCAGCTACAAGCCCAACTCTGCCACTTTCCCCTTGGCGTTTTCAATTGTTGTTCAAATGCAGTTGTCTCCATTTTCTCCCCACCACTCCCCGCACCACCATCCCCGCCTCCCACGCTCGATCCTCACCCCCTTAGGCCTTGTCCATGTGCCCTTCACATGTGTTCCTTTCCCCTGGCTTCTGATTGACCTCCCTTCACTTCCATCTTCAACACCCGCACGTCGGAGAAGGACTCCATACTTTCCTTGGGCACAAGTCCAGATACATTCTGCAGCATTTGTGTTAAATGGCAATTTTATTTTGTTATTTATTTGTCTCTTTCACTGATCATTGGGCACCTGAGAAGAGGCTGCCTCTGAAACCCCACTGACAGGCTCAATACTTGGTTCTTAGTAGGAGCCCAGTAAATGTTTGTACAGTGAATTACAAGTCCCAATCCTACATGCTTAACCACTAAAGAAATTCTAATTTTGAATGTTATTTGCTTCAAGTAGGGACATAAAAGCAGGATAAACAAAACTTAACATAGCTTTATTTTTGTCATGTAGCCAAATAGTAAGATAAATAAATGTATTGCTTAGAATATTACTGTTCATGTTCTTACTTAGGTTTTTACTGATTTGTGTTGTGATATGTTGTAATTTGTTGATTGCAAATGTGTCTCAAGTTTACCAAATTAACAAAATTTAATAAATTCTATGAAAACCTGGGTTTTATATTAGCTTTAGTTCAATAATTATAAACCTATCAAACTAATTACCACTATTACTAATTGTTTTCCCCAAGATAAAAGGACAAGTTCCTTAATGTGTAGAATACTACATATCTTAGGAATTTGCTAATTTGTGATTCTTGTGTTTTTATTCTTTTTTTAACTCTTCAGTTTAATTTGGCTTAAAAAGAAAAATATTCCTTATATAAATCCAATGAAATCACACCTAGTGATTAAAAATTTCTTTCCATATGTGAACAATGAAGAGTACGCAACAGAATGACAGAAACAGCTTAGAAGACTTACACAGTGAAACAGCAAATAAATCTTAAGACAACTGTATTAAGTACTGGTTGCACTGGTAACTAAAACTTACATCTCTTCTCCCCAGTGTTTTTCTCTGCATATTCACTGACTTATTTCCCTATACTTATGAACTGATAATAGGATCTTACAAGTCATCCATTTTAACCTTCTTCTGTAATAGCTAAAGAAATTGAAGGCTAGAAACATGAACTGAATGTTCGAGGTGAGAGAAGTATCAGTTGCAGACAAGAATTGGAACCGAGGTCTCTCTCCTGCCAACCGCACGCTCAAGCCTCCCATTCTGAGCAAATCTGAGGTCCACCAACTGCATTTGGGTTTCAATACTTGCTACTCATGGATCGATTTCATGTGCCTACACAGATTATTTCTACTATAAAAATTTTAAAAGCTTCTAAAATCAGTATCCTTCATTAAACTGCTTTCCTGAGAGCCCTTGAGAACAGAAAAATAATTATAGTGAAATCCACTTATTCATAAGAAATTAAATATTTTATGCAATGGATAATTTGAGATCCTTGTGTTCTTGTTCTTTTTTAACTCTTCAATCTGATTTAGACTCAGCAAGCAAGACATTCCTTACATAATCCCAATGAAGAAGCTCCTAATGATTCTCAAGTTCTTTCTACATGAGAACAATGAACATTATGTGGCCAAATGCTGAAAGTAACCTACAAGTCTTCTACTGAAGCAGAGAATTTTTAAATCAACTGTCAGTACTCAAAGACCCCCATGTTCTCAAGAATTTAATCGGGCATTCTCTTGTAGAAAACACCCCAAAACCCTTTTATGCTGGCATTTGGGGGCCCTCTAAATGAGGTTCCAATCTGCCCTCTGACCTTACCTTTACACACTATGTTCCCACACAGAATTACCAACTTGTGTGCTCTCTCTTCAACTTGTCCCACAGCTCTCCCTCCGTTCGCAGCCATTCCATCTTCTTACGGTCTGGTTCAAATGGCACATATTTCAGACTACTGCAGCGATTTCTGTCCCTCTCTCGGGCATTTATCTCTTTCTAACTTGCGCTGTGGTCCCTGGTGCACATCTGCCAGCTGTGCTGCTGGCCTGTGGGCTCCAGAGGCAGGCCCTTGGTCCCAGTGTTCTGGTTTCTCCATTACAGAGAGTGGGTGCTCAACGACGGTGTGCTACAAGGGGGCAGCGGGGAGCCCCTGTACCCCCACTGAACGGCATGGCTGCTGAGTCACAGGAAGCTGAGTCCTAGTTGGTGAAGGGTCTTGTCAAAGTTTAGCTTGCACAGGTGAATTTCTGATTACTGAATCCTGAATAACCAGGTAACCATCTACACCAAAACTTTTTACTGCTTACATTTTCCTTCTCCCCAAAATTCACCATGTAAATGGCCCTATCCTCCAAACCTGGGTAGGTACAACAGAAGATACTTTTTTCTTCATGATAAAAGTCATCTCTCCACATGTATGACTCTAAATATTTGTTCTGCCGTGACAGCGATGCTGCGCTGGGGAGGGAACTTGGCCCAGATGGCAATGCACTGGGCTGTGGTTTCCAACTTGCTGGCACTCCAACCGATTCATTTGTCTGCCTGACTGCCATCCTGTCCCACTGTCACTGACTGCTGCTATCCCACTTCGGTGGGCTCCTTCCCTTTCTCATGTTGGACTACTGGAGAAATGGGGTTTTCAGCTGTACTAAAACATTGTCTAATGAAAGGGAAGCAAAGCTTTCCCAAAAACACCAATTTTTTTTCTATGAATAAAGCACACCACAGCTTTAAAACCTATATTTTTGGCCGCTTATTGACAGTCTTGATTCTTTCTTAGCTGAATTCCAGAAGGGCAGGCTGTTGGATAACTGATCACTGGGAGTAAAGAGAGGCAGTCCCAGGTCATATGTCTGTTTTACGAAGTTCGTGCTTTAAACAGAAGGTTTTGTCAGTAATCTATTATATATACTAGCATGGAAGTATATCTGTGATAGCTGCCGAATTAAAAAATACAGCATGATGTAATCATAAGAATGATCCTGTTTTTGTTTTGAAGAAAAATCTGTATTGACACATAGTTTGGAAGAACAGAAGCCTCATTACCATGGAGTTTTTGCCTGAAAAAATAGTCATTATCGCTAGGGATTAGGAAAGCCAGAGGGTGATGTTTTCAGTTTAGATTTAGTTACTTTTGGAATTTTGACTTCTAACTTCTCTGCACTGTTGTCTAAGAACATACACTATATTTGGATGCCAATTATATAACATCTACTGAGACATTTCATGAATCAATGATATACGGTCAACTATTGAATAATTCTATGAATGCTGGAAAGGAATGCATGTTCACTAATTTCTGGCTATTGGGTTCAACACATGTATACTACTAGATCAAGCTTGTTAAGTATGTTATTATCATCTATAAGATATATATATATATATATATATATATATTTTAATCCATGTGACCCATTAAATGTTGAGTTGTATCAATCTCTCGCTATGATGGTACACATGTAAATTGCTGCTTATAATTTCCTTATTGTCTTATTTTATGTATTTTTGAAGCTATGTAGTTCAATATATACAGACAAGTTTAGAATTATTATGTTTCTGGTGAATTGTGCTGTTAGTTATGTAATGATCTATTTATTCCTAATAAAGCTTTTGCTTCACAGACTATTTTTATTTAATATTAACAAAGCTGTACCAACCTTCTTTTGATTAGTATTTGCCTACTGTATCATTTTCCAATCTTTTATTTTCAACTTGTTTATATACTCATGTCTTAGATATATTTGTTTTAGACTTTATATAGACATAATGTAAAAAATGTTAATAATTTCATTTATTGTGATAACTGGTATCTGTGGGCTTATTTCTAACATATTATTTTGAAATTTCTATTTGCCTTATCTACTATCTGCTTCCTCTATACCATAATTTTTTATCCTCTATTTGCTTGGGTGTTACACATGCATTCCAGTTTTTATTATTTTGCTGGTTATCCTTATAACATTCAACAAGACACACGTGACTAGATTTCAGGCCAATAACACCCCTTCTGCCTGAGTGGTGTGTGGCCTGGAGCAGGCTTTGTATCTAAGCCTTTTCTGAAGGACATTGGGAGGCTCTGTTGATAACACAGTCCCTTCTTTCTTGATTATCTAATACTGCCTTATTTTTTACCTTGTTTTAAAATGAAATTTAGGTAGGTGTAGAATCCTAGATTGACAGCTACCTTTGTCCAGCACTCTGAGCACACGCCGCAGTCGCCCAGCTCCCCTATGTCTTTAATCTGGGAGGTCTGCACGTACGCCAATAGCCGTCACTGGGACAGGCTTATCTCTTCTCATTCCTTTTCGGATCTTTTACTTGATGTTCTGTAGTCTTACTATAACGCGTCTACTTGTAGATTTCCCTTTCTTTACTTTGCTTGAGATTGATCGGGCTTCCAGCATCTGAGGCTTCATCTCATAAATCTAAAGAAAATTCTAAGCCGTGTACCCCATTTTCACTATTTTCTCCTGAAAGTCTCCTTTGAGGTATTCAAACCTTTTCATTGCTCCCTTATCTCTCTTCATCTCATTCATATTTCCCATCTACTTCTAGAGACCACAAATACAAAGCATTTGAGAGTGCTTCTTTGTCTTTGTCTTTTAGTTTACTACAATTCTCTGTGAATTAGCTGTGTCTAAGTAGCCACTTACCACTGAGTTTCCTGTGTGGTTCCTTCAAAACTTTTTCTGGTCTTTTGACAGTATACTTCTGATTCATGTTTTTCATGTTACCTTTCTTAACCAGTTTAGATATATATTTTTCCTATTCTCCCTATCCAAAGTCCCAGAGGCATGGTGTTCAGTTTCTCCGTGTGTCATTTCTGCTCGCTCTCTTGCTGGTTTGTATCCTCATGCATTTTGTAGCCTTGGCTAGTTGGAGAAAGGCTTATGTCTTATTCCAGGAAAGGTATCCTGCTGGACATGGATTGAGGTGTGTTCCTCTGCAGAGATTTGTGTTTGCTTCAGCTAGGTGACTCAGGGTTACCAGGGATTTAAATGTTGACATCTCAACGTGTAGTAGTGTAGATTCAAACACAAATGTGAGTGGGCCTGTGGTTACATATTGTTCAGGGATCCCACTTTCTACACCCAGCACCACCAAGCACACACTCCACTCAGGCAGGAGGTAGCTATGCTTTTGTTGGTCTCATTCCCTTCTGCGGTGGGAGATTTTATATGTGGTACACCCTTTCATTAAAGGTGTATCCCCTTAGATCAGTGTTTTTCAAACTACTGTCAAGTCCCATTCGCGGCGAAATCAATTCAGCGCTGTGGTTCTCAACCTTGGCTATCCATTAGAATCGCCCAGGGAGTTTTTAAAGCCCTGACTCCCAGGCTACAACCCAAGACCAATTAATTCAGAATCACAGAGGGTGGGATCAGCAATGTACATTTTTATAGCTCCCAAATGACCTGAATGTACGGGCAAGACTGAGAACTGCCATCATGACCAGCAGTTTATAATAAAACAGAATGGAATACAATATAACAGACAGTACTGCAACAGTGGTCCCCAGAACTGTGCATGTTGCTACAGAATCTGCCGCTAGGTGCTTGTATATATGTATCATGTTCCAATATAAATCATATACTTTACTGTGCTTTTCCCTTTCTAAAAGACCTAAGCAAATCAAACCTCTTGTTTGCCATGATTGGAGTAGCAAAAGCCTGAGAGCCAGTTCACCCTTGCCGGCCTCCTGGCCTCTGATTTTCTATGTGGGGTTTCCCTGACTTCCCGGCATGGCCAGCTCTGTCGTTTCATTTTCTCCGGCTCCTGTAGGTGTTTTGTAAAAGGTAACCAGGATATCAAATTTACCATGATGCTGAATATGGAATTCCAGATTCTTGATACGCTTCTGAAGTTTATTCAAAAATATGCACCATAATGTCTAAATTAATTTACACTTAAAATATGTTGTAATTATATTCTGTTGATACAAAGAGAGCTATGCTACAAAGAGAGCACAGAAAGTTATTAAGCACACCTCTCTGATAATCCCACTAAAGCATCAAGGTTGTACACACACGAATTCTTGAAGATGGAAGCTTTGAACAAGGTTCTTGAAGACTGGGGCTTTGAAGTTTTTGTTGCCTAATTCACAAGAGCAACAGTTTTCAGGCAGGAAAATAAGAGAAAACAGGAAGAACTCAAGGGGAGACACCAGGGCAGACAGAATTTCTTTCTGACTGATGGTGAAGATAAGGTGACCCATGAGCAAATTGCTGACGCGCCCAGGACAGGAGAAAGCATCACGGAGATCGTGTTTGTTGCAGCCGTTGCCGGCGCAGCTAAACCAGCCACTGGGACACTTGGGCACCTGAGATTACAGATGCTAGCTGTTAAGCCCTTTTTCTAGCCTGTCCCAAACACATCAAAAGATGCAACAAAAATATTTTTCTAATAATGCCATGCCCCACTTCTGGAATTCAATACTTTCTCCTATCCTAATCCTCCCAAATGCCACGGACCTGGCCAAAACTCCATCCAGCCACATGGACTAATGTGAGCGAGTCCACAGGGAGGCTGTCCAAACCAGACTGGTGCTAAGCAACCTCCCTGTATGTTACCATTGCAGCACGGCTACATTTTATCCATAAATGCAGTAAATGTGTTCTCTGGGGACCGTCATGTTCACAACTGTCACACCCAGACCACAACACTGAAACTGGGCAGATTGCCGACAATCTGTTTTCTTTCTCTAAGGCAGTAAACAGCTGCACAGTTGCTCTAGAAACACTAAGAAGGAGATAAAGGTGAAATGAAGTAAATTAACAGGCTGACTGAGGTAAGGCGGGGCTTAGCCTTGTGTTTTGGTTCCACTGGTCAAAACATGTTACTGTGCCCACAGAACTACATGATAATCTTTTGGGAGAGAGAAAAAAAGCAAGAGAAATGTAACTGGAGAACAAGAAATATTTAGTAAAGTAATAGATAACGCTTCGGAGAGGAAAAGATATTTTACTGCCCGACCCGACAGTATTCCGCTCGGACATCACCGGGTACAGCTTGCTCCGCCCTCTGCGCCCGCGCCCAGCACCCACGCTCCCCACACTCACAACTGGCCGCCTTCCTGGGAGGCCAGAAACCCTCCTACACCAGGGACTCCGACGAGAGTGTTGGTTTTTTACTTTCAAATTGTCCTCCAGGACCACAAATAGTGGGAAAAGCTTCGTGTGCATCACCAAGGATTTGAATTATGTAACACTTTCAGTAGTCTCCAAATCTTAACACTTCTTCATTTTCCACTTTTAGCTCTTTCTATCTTTAATCTGAACGGAGCTTATCTGTTGTAAAAGAATTAACAGATTTTGCAGAACATTGTTTATGTTACCGTAACTCCTGAGTCTTCCCTCCAGAAAGCAGCTACATTAAATTGGCACCACCCCCACTGTATTAGAGAGCCAGTACAGTAATACTACCTCAATTAGAATTTTTAATCTTTATTGTATTTTTCCATTAGAATTTATACAATTTTAATAAATAGCTCCTAGAGTCATCCACATCCTCGTTTGCTCTCTCTGCCGCTGTCCCCTTTCTCCCTCTTTCTAGAAGACACCGTTTTCAGTTCCTGGATGGCTCTTCCATTGTTCTGGGAAGAAGTCCATTCAATTCTGTGTACCAAATTTATCATGTTTCAAATTATCTCTTGGACGATTCTTATAGATTCTCTATATAACACCAATTCCACAGTTTTTGTGCCAATTTTTCTTCCGGACAGCTTTCTTTGGATGAAAGACTTAAAAGTTCAACTTCTCTTACAACACAAACACACACACAATTTTATAAACATTAAAAAACTAACCAGTCAACAAACAAACACATGGATCTGTGCTGTCTGATCTGGTAACCACTAGCCAAAAGTGCTTGCTTAAATTTATAAGTCAATAAAATCTGAAAATCTTTCCTTCAGTAGTGCTAGACACATTGCAAAGGCTCAGTAACCACACATGGCTAGTGCTTCATACTGAATAGTGCAAAAACCAGAGCCATCCCTGCGGAAAGTTCTGTAGAATGCCAGTGTTATTTAAAATATAGAACATGAAAATAACACTGGGAAGCTGGAATGCATGATTCATTGTATCTACTTTCCTTTCGTGTTTACATGTCTCCATGTAACCAAGTGAAAAATCTGTAGCCAGGCCTTTCATTAAATGTCAGTGTTGGGTGTAGTCCAAAAGATGGACAAACAATGTATCAGAAGAATGAAAAACCAACAACTCTCAGGTATAGGTGTGTCCAGGGGGAGTTCCAGAATACACATCCAGGCCAAAAACCATGACTTTCTATGCTGACTTCATGGGGTTGACTTTCTAAGGTCTTACCCAACTAATCACATTACACACAAGTAAAACCAAGACTGTTCAGTTTAAGGCATTCTCTATCCTCCTAATTTAATGATAGTTTAATGGTTCCATAAAAGGAAAGAGAATCACCTGAGCTGTTTATTACCACATCCACACACTGAAGTTCAAAATTGTGTGCAAATGACTATCTCAAGGTTGATAGAAAGCCATTCCTAAATCTATTATACCTATGAAACACCTAAAACCTAAAAAATACTACAAAACCCAGTGCAAGTATTGTAACCACTTTGATATTCATGACCTCAGCTGATTAGAGCCTTTTCTCCGGGCATTCCCCTATTTTTCAGTGAGAGGGTGATGAGCTGTGGGGTGGCAGTTTACTTTCCCCTACGACGGGATGACCTCGACTATTCTTGTAGCAACTGGACACGTGAAATGCAGCTTCTCCAGCACGTGCAGGCAGGTCATAATGAATGGGCTGTACAACCTGCTAACCAGATCCAGGTTTTCAGGGAGAAAAACCCACACCCGGGGGAAAACAACAGCTAGCAGAACTTCAGGCAGTCCTTCCAAAGAAGCTTAATAAAAAAAGTAAAATGAAAGTTCAAGTGCTCATTAATTCACCTAGTAAATGAACTGTGCCTTCTTGAAAATAACCCAAAATGAAGGTGATTCCTTATAGGAGTGACTAAACTTTGCCTTTCTGTTCGTGTATAGTGCAACTTTAAAATTATAGACTTTAAAATGGTTATCATCTAATATTTCCTTTGATTCCTAAAGGTGTGAAGGCAAGGCTTAAATGGGAAGAATCTAAAAAGCCAAGCCTATTAATAAAATTATAAGCATCTAGAATAAAATGAATTCCTGGGATAAAAAGAAAGCATGGAATTCTGTCGTGCTTATACTTGGTTCTTTGATAACATGAAAAGGTGTTTTCTTCCTTCAAAAGAAAATTTTGTCAAGAGTTAGACATACACACACACAATGGAATATTACACAGTAATTAACAGTAAAGCTTCTAGACTTCTATGTTCTAGTCTGACACGTAAGGAGTGTGGAAGTTGTCATTCCCATCCTCACAACAAGAAAAGCCAAAAATCAACAACTTTTTTAAGACCCAGCAAAGGATGGAAACCCCGGGACAAATAAGTGCCGTGAAAACTAGAGACAGAGGCAGGCACAGAACACGCTCAGAAACCAGCTCTGACACCAGCCGGCGCCAGGCAGGAATTCTGAAAGGCTGATTGATTAATTGCTGGAGTCTGAGCAGGAATTAGCTGGAGAAAAAACAACAACTCCTGGAGGTTTGGGTCTGGGGTGGGGGTGGTATCATCCTTTTGTGAGTATTACTTCCAGAAGCTCCATAAGGACCTCAGGGGGAAGACCACAGAAGAATCCCACCCTGCTGCCAGAATGGAGAAGGGAAAAATAACCGTCTTCCAATAAGCTCAGAGCAGGTCGTCCCCTCTGGCATAAGCCTGCTGTCATAGGAACTTTTTTAGCAGAGCCTGACCAAATGGGGAAAGGGAAAATCTGACTGGAGCTCTTCCAAAGTCTGACGGGGAAGGAAATTAACCTGACTCCAGGTCCTCTGGCCTTCCTGTCTCACCTACAGGGAGGAACACCTGAGGAGGCCTTGTGAAGGTGACGACAGCCAGGGACATGGATTCACTCACAGGCTGCACCCCCATCACAGGACACAGATGCTCCCCCCACCCCACAACAACAGGGCTCCTGTGGAGTAACAGAGGGTCACAGGTAAGCAGTTCACCTCAGTTACTTTCACCTAGTGGCCCATGTCTGGCTTTCAGAATAGTTATGATAATAACACTAATACTAATAATATATACATATGAACATACAAAAAGGCAAAAAAGAAAACTCAACCAAAATTTGAAGAGATGAAGCAAGCAACATCCAGATTCAGATACAGAAAGGCCGTTGGAGTGAAAGGCACGCTGAACAGCAGGGCAAGCGTGACGAACCAAAGAGATGCAGTCCCAGCCATCAAAGAGCCCTCAGTCTGGCGGGAGAGCCAGTCACTGAGGCAAAGGCCGCACAAACAAACCCGTACAACGGACTCTGGAACGCACAGATCCGAGCTGCCTGGGTCCACTTATATGCAGACTTTTTCAATAAATACACAATTGATCTTTGTATCCCTGGGTGCCCTATCTGCAGATTCAGCCAACTGCAGATGGAAAACAGTATTTTCAATCCCTGTTTGGAAACCTGGGGTGGCCAATAGAAAGGATTATTGTATGCCACTTTGTATTGGGTTGGCCAAAAAGTTTGTTATGGCTCTAGTAGTGCTTAGTTGTCTTTAACTTCATTCAAAACGATTTTGTTAAATTGTATTGTGACAGCTGTACAAAACAATTACAATACAATTTAAAAAAATCAAAATTGGTGAATTTCTGTGCAGCCATTTTAATACTGACCATGGAAGAAAGGCAACATTTCAGCATATTATGTGTCGTTACTTCCAGAAAGGTGAACGCAACTGAAATGCACAAACTGGTTTGTGCAGTCTCTTGGATAGGTGCTGTGACTGATCAAACATGTCAGAAGTGATTTGCGAAGTTTCTTAGTACTATTGACATTTTTGCCAAATAATCCTGTGCTGTGGGGCTGCCTTATGCACTGGAAGATGTTGCGCAGCACCCCTGGCCCCTACCCACTAGAAGCCAATAGCAAGAGATAGCCGACATACTCAAATATCCAAATCAGTAAATTTGTTAGTGAAAATGAAAATGTGTCTTTTATTTCATGGAAAAAACGTAACAGGCTTTTTTGCCAACCCAATATAAGGGACTTGAACATCCATGGATTTTGCTATCAATAGGGGGTCCTGCAATTCTCCTGCAGACACTTAGAAAGGACTACAGTTAAGTTTGGGGGATTCAAAGTTTACATGCAGACTAACTCCTGTGTTGTCCAAGGGTCAACTATAGTTGAAAAGTACAATGAATGTTTTCAAGAAACGTCCTAGGGGCCCACCCTGGGACCTAATTTAGATGAGGAACTGGAGTAGGGTTTTAATAAGGCCAAGAGACGTGACTTTGAGGAAGTGACAGTAAAATCTAAATGAGGAGTTGGATTCATCTTGTGAGGAGACGGATGAAAGAACAGGTATGAGGGTGTTCGTCCGAGTGTGGCTCCAGAGTCCATCACCAGGAGAAAAGCATGGTGAACGCATGCAGTGGAGTACTACGCAGCACCCGAGTTCATCAACTGGATCTGCAAGCAGCAACATAGATGAACCCCAAAACAGTGTTGGGAAGGAAAAAGAAACTGAATAAGGTCTATTAACACCATGCCATTAATAAAAATTAAAAACACATGCACCCACAGAAAACACTATATAGCACAGGTGGCAAACACAAGGCCCGTGGGCCGAGTCCAGCCCTCTACCTTGTTTTATCCCGCCTGGCACCTTGTTTCTATCCGGTGGCAACTGAGCTCTTGCTTAACTGTTAAGGAGTAGTTACATTTATACAGTCCTCAAATTACATTTGGCTCTTTGAAGGCAACTACAAGGCTGATGTGGCCCCTGGTGAAAGTGAGTTAGACACCCTGCTATATAGTTTTTAAAGACAGACCCATTTTAAAACATGCACTGCTGGCCTTTAAACCACAGGGTTAGGAGCGCCAACCAGTCACCCCCTGTACAGTCGAAAACCCACATTTAACTTTTGATTCCCCCCAAATTTAACTGCAAGTCATCCCTCAGTATCCATGGGGGACTGGCTAAAGTACCCCCAGGCATACCAAAATCTGTGATGCTTGACTCCCTTCTGGGAAACAGCATGGAACAACGCATACACCCCCAGATTACCAACTGTGTTTGGTCCGAGCTTGCTTGAAGCCAGGGGGATGTGAAACCTGGGGACATGCAGTGTCAACTGCATATTTATTGAAAGAAATCTGCATGTAAGCGCCCCCGTGTAGTTCAAGCCCACGTTATTCAAGGGTCAGCTGTACGTTATAAAACTGGGCTTTTTTGAGGAGCCCCCAAAATAGAAGGCTTCACTGGTACTCAGAGCAACAAAGTTGGGGAGGGGAGAAGACAGCAGCTGAAGATGAAGCTGGTGAAGCCCTGTAAGACTCTTAGAGGAAAGGTAAGTTTCCCATTTCATAAACCACAAGTAAAATTTGCTTATTGTGACATAGGAAATTTTTTTAAAAGGTTTCATTTATTTATTTTTAAAGAGAGGAGAAGGGAAGGAGAAAGAGAGGGAATGAAACATCAGTGTGTGGTTGCCTCTTGCACACCACCCACTGGGGACCTGGTACCCAGGCATGTGCCCTGACTGGGAATCGAAACAGCAACCCTTTGGTTTACAGGTCCACACTCAATCCACTGAGCTACATCAGCCAGGGGGTGTAGGAAACATTTAATGGGTTCTTCTAAATGAACCGAGTGAGAACATACATGTTGCCTGTCACAGCGCATCCTCAAGACCTCATGGGCAGCTCTGAATTCTATCCTATTACAGTTCTCAACAATGAAAAGCCATAAAACAGAAGTGAAAAACTTAAAAATATATTAGGAAAGACAGAGCATTAATATTAATTATATCTGGGTAATTTTTAGGTGATTTTATAAAAATTCTACCTATGTTTTTAAAATAATTTATCTAAAGTGTTTAAAACTAGTATTCTGTAGGTCCAAGGAACAGAACTAAAATTATACTTTAGGAAATGTCAACTATTCCATGAGAATAACATGTTGTAAATAGGTCTGAAAGAACTCGTACTTCCCTTTAATGGATTCACTTAATGCTTATCTCTTTAAAGCACTTCCTACTTTATATTTGTTATTAAAAGACATTCTTTTATTATTCTAATGAGAAAATCCCCACAAAACTGAGACAGTGAAATGAAAAACCACGGTACGACAAAATTGCTTTGTAAACTGAGACTGAATACAGATAAAAGAGCGATCATCTTTTCATTGAGTAAATATGAAAGATGTGAAGAAACAGAGGAGAGAGTGATCACTGACCAGCCCTTCAGTGCACTGAAAGGAACGTGGTTTATTCCCAACTCGTGACCAAGTCGGGCCAGGGAATCACGTTAGCTCTTCGTTATCTTCTCATGCATACATGGCCCTTTCATAAAAGCAAAGGCCCCTTATAATGTGTTTCAATTTCTGAAGTAGTCCTTTTAAGTTAATACTACTAAATTATCTAGACATGTCTATGATGGATCGCTCTGTTATGGTGCAGTGTTAATTAGGCCAAAAGGCATCATTAAGAGATTAAACAGAATAAAACACTTAAGTACCCAAAGGCCTATAGGTCATTTAGGCTGTCCCCCACTGTATTAATAAGGTTATTCCTTAGCATTCCAAACCAATCTTCAAATATTTGCAAGAAAGAGATTTTTCAGGGGAAGACCTCATTTACTGAAAGCTGTGAGGAAATATTCCAGGATAAATCAGCATATACAAGAAATATTCTTTTAGCCCTGGCTGGTTAGCTAAGTTGGTTGGAATGTTGCTCTAATACACCAAGGTTGTGGGTTCAATCCCTGGCCTGATCAAGAGTCAATCAATGAATGCACAAATCCGTGAAACAACAGGTCGATTTTTCTCTCTCCCCTCCCCTTTCCTCTTTCTCTCTCTAAAATAAATTTTTAAAAAATATTTTTCTATACTGCTTTTATCAACAGTTGAAGTAAAGCAGCTTCAGAGAATAGACTTTATAATCCCTGAGACCAATATTAACATTACGTAGATTTTAACAAAAGTGGGATGGGTTTCATATGGGTTTACAAGCCAAAAAAATGCCTGAATAGCTTCTTGGATGGACCTTGAACCTGTAATCCACCATCCCCACCTCTTGGACAAACCACGCATTGGCCAATCCTGCTCAACCTTTATCCAGCCCTATTAATGTCTCTCTCCCTTCTCTGCTTTCTCCCCTGCAGTCTGCGCCCTCCCATTGCAGCCACGTGTCGGTTTTGTTGTTATTATTAATTAGGAGACATTTCAAAGAAACAGCAAGGTCACAAAAGCACTTGGTGAACAGCAAAGAAGAAACCTTGGTGGCCTAGAATTCAGGGGACATTCCAGACTATGTATGCTCTGGAAAAAGATCAAAGGTAGTGAGGGAAATGTGTGTGCAGGAGCAAACAGAGATCACTTCAGGATCTGGAAGGTGACAGGCAACATGTACATTCTCACTTGGTTCATTCAGAAGGATGCATTCGAAGTTTCGTACCCCACAACAAGCAAGCTTTTCTTGTAGCTTATGAAATGTGAAACTTACCTTTCCTCTAAGCGTCTCATAGGGCTTCTACACTAGGAAAGATTCCGAAAGTTAATTTTGTGTACTTCCACTAGAGTGAACACTTAAAAACTGAGGGGAAAGGATTAGAAAGATAAAACAAGAACCTGATAAAGCATGCTACCAGACGTGATGTGACATGAATAGTCCAGGTGAGTCTTCCCCTCCCCCAATGGAATCACTGAATACACAATTCTGAAAGAGCCTCCTCTGAGTGCTCTTGCTCATTTCACAACAGTAATAAAAAGTGCTACACTGTTTAAAAATCAGTTCAAGTAACCACTGATGTTTCAGATATTCACATTTATCACAAATTTTAAGAAGCAAGATGGAACAGAAATCCAAAGGAGGGTCCTAAGAAGACATCAATGAATTCTACCAAAAATTTAAAGGAGAATTAATACCAATTCTCCATAAACAGTTCCAAAATACAGAAGAAAAGGGAATATTTCTTATGTCGTACTATTAGCTGTATTTACCTGATACCAAAACCAGAGATATCAGACAAAAAAATATAGACAAATATTTCATATGCATAGGGAGGCAAAAATTCTCAAACAATACCAGCAAATCAAATCCATGCATATATAAAAAAATTATACAACATGACCAAGTAGGATTTATCCCATAAACACAAGTTTGATTTAACATCTGAAAATTAATTAATGTAAAATATACCACATTGACAAAATAAAAAACAAAATCCCCTGATCATCTCAATAGACACAAAGTATTTGGCATAATCCAACACAATTTTTACGATAAAAACACTGAACAAATTAAGAATGTGAGGGAATGTCCTCAATCTGCAAAAGGCCATTTCTGAAAAACCTACAACTAAACATCAAACTTATTGGTAAAAGACTGGGCAGTTTCTAAGATCAGGAACAAAACAAGACTATCCACTCTCACCACTTGTAATCAACATTATACTAGATGTTCTAGCACCTTAGTAGGCAGAAAGAAAAAAAGGAGGGGAGGGGAGGGGAGGGGAAGAGAGGGGAGGGGAGGGAAGGGGAGGGGAGGGAAGCAATAAGCACTTATATTTGTTACACAGTGTTCCCTCCAATAACTTGAGTGCCCACCTGGCACCACAGAGAGTTACTCCAATATTGTTAACAATATTTCCTATACTCTTCCTTACATCCCCATGCCACTGTTATTCAACATAGTGTTGGAAGTCCTAGCCAGAGCAATTATGCAAAAGAGAAATGAAAGATAACCAAATTGAAAAGAAAGAGTAAAACTGTCACAATTTGCAGATGACATGTTATATATAGAAAATCTTAGACACCATTAAATAACTGTTAAAACTAATAAACAGATTTAGTAAATTTATAAGATACAAATATCAATATACATACAGTATTTTGTTGTATATAATGTGCCCTTTTTAATTTTTGAGGGGAAAATAAGAATGCGCTTTACGCATGGGTAGTACTAGTTCCATACCTATATAAATATTTTTAATTTTTTATTTATGCTTATGTGTTAAAAGTATAACTCTAAAAAGCAAGGAAATCCATATGCAAAATAATACCCTGGAATATGATAATCAGTTTTGTTTCTAAATATAAATAAATAAAAATTGAATTAAAAAATGAAAACATGATTTTTTTTACTGAAAGTTTGGGCCAAAAATGTGGGTGCACATTATATATAGCAAATTATGGTAAATTTCTTGCATTTATATACACTAAATAATGAACTATTAGGAAGAGAAATTAAATAAAAAATCCCATTTACAATATCATGAAAAAGAATAAAATACATAGGTATGAATTTAATCAATAAAATGACAAGCTTATATGTTGAAAATTACAAGACATTAATGAAAGAAACTGAAGAAGATACAAATTAATAGAAAGATGTTCTGTACTCAAGGATCAGAAGAATTAATATAGTTAAAATGCCCACACTACCCAGAGAAATGTACAGATTTGATGTAATTCCTATAAAAATTCCAATGGTGTTTTTTACAGAAATAGAAAAAAATCTTAAAATTTGTATGGAACCACAAAAGATCCCAAATAGCCAACACAGTCTTGTAAAGAAGAACAAAGCTGGAGGCATCATATGCCCTCATTTAAAACTATATTACAAAGCTATAGTAATCAGAACAGTATGGTATTGGCATAAAAACAGACATAAAGATCAATGGAACAAAACAGAGAACCCAGAAACAACCCCACCCATATATGGTCAACTTTTTTTTATAACAAAAATGCCAAGAATGTACAGTGAGGGAAACACAGCCTTTTCAATAAACAGTGCTGGGAAAACTGGACAGCAATACACAACAGAATAAAACTCAACCACTACTGTACACCATCCACAAAACACAACTCAAAATGAATTAAAGACATGAAGATAAGACCTGAAACCACAACCTCCTAAAGGAAAATGTGGCACTAAGCTCCTTGACACAGGTTTTGGCAATAGTTTTTATTCTGGCCAAAGAAAAAGCAACAAAAGCAAAAATCAATAAATGGGTCACCATCGAAACCAAAAGCATCTGCACAGCAAGTAAAATCATCTATCAAATAAAAAGGCAACTACTGAATGGGGGAAGATATTTGCAAATCATATGTCTGATGGGGGCTAATATGCAAAATATAAAAAGCATTTATACAATTCAACTACAAAAAAAACCCCAATTCAATTTAAATATAGGCAGAAGATCTTAATAGACATTTTCTAAAGAAGATACAGATGGCCAACAGGTACAAAAAAAATGCTCAGTATAATTAATCATCAGAGAAAAACAAATCAAAACCAAAATGAGATAATCCCTTCATACCTATTAGAATGGCTATTATCAAAACATACAAGAAATAACAAATATTGGCAAGAATGTGCAAAAGAGAACCCTCCCTGTATACTGTTGGTGGGAATTTAAATTGGTGCAGCAGCTGTGGCAAATAGTGTGGAAATATCTCAAAAAATTAAAGAAAGAACTGCCATATGACTCAACAATCACCCAAAACACTATCTGGTGAAACCCAAAACACTAATTTGTAAAGATATCTGCACCCCCATATTCACTAGCGTTATTCACAATAGCCAGGACATGGAAACAACATTAGTTCCCATCGATGGACAAATGGATAAAGAAATTATAAAGTATATAGTATGTAAATAATATATATATAATGAATATTATTCAGCCAAAACAGAACAAAATGTTATCATTTATCACAACAGGAGTGAACCTGGAGGGCATAATGCTATGGTAAACAAGTCTGACAGGGACAGACAAATATTGTCTAAGCTCTCTTATATGTGAAACCTAAAAAGTCAAAAGAAACAACCTTAAAAAAAATCTCCCAAACCAGGCTCAGAAATATTGATAGCTGCCAGAGGTGGGGGTTTGGAGACTGAGAGAAATGAGTGGATGAGGTAAAAAAAAAAAAAAAAAGACTGACAAATCTTACACTGCTCCCTGGGCAATTTATTGAGTAGCAATGTGACAAATTTTTTGCATAAAATAAAATCTAAGATGACTTCTAAAAATTTTAAAACAACACAAAGTAGAGCAAAATAGGAGAAAATTTAGAAAGAAGTGTAAAACATACACACTGAAAAATACAAAATATTGTTCAAAGAAATTAAGGAAGATTTAAATAAATAGAAAGACAAACCACCTCCATGAATCAGAGATCTTAATCTTGTTAAGACAGAAAATACTTCCTAAATCAATCTACAGAACAAATGCAATCCCTATCACAATCCCAGCTGGCTTCTCTGTCGACACTGAAGAACTAATCCTCAAATTCATATGGAATGCAAACGGCTCAAAATAGCCAAAATTACCCTGAAAGAGAAGAACAGCCATAAAACTCCTACAAGAAAACACAGGCAGTAAATGTTTTTAACATCACTCTTAGTCATATTTTGGGGGGATATGTCTCGTTGGGCAAGAGAGCCAAAAAAAAAAAAAAACAACACCTAAATAGGACTATATCAAACTAAAAAGATTTTGCATAGCAAAGAAAACCAACAGCAAAATGAAAAGACATCCTACAGAATGGAAGGACACATTCACCAATGATACATCAGTAAGAGGTTAATTTCCAAAATTTATAAAGAACTCATTCAACACCAAAAACCCAAACAATCCAATTAAAAATGGTCACGACTGGAGTTCCGGCCAAGATGGAGGCATAGGCAGTCGCACTGTGCTTCCTTACGCAACCAAGACTGAAAACAACAAAGATTGAGAAACAATTAACAACCAGAACAGAGGGAAATTAATTGAACAGAATTCGGGCTCCAGAACATCCAGACTGGTAAGGAGCGGCGGAGTCAGGAGGCCTGCGAAGTGGGGTTGAGGAGTCCCGGCAGGAAGAGGCGCTGGCTGGCAGGCGCGGGCGCGCAGGGTGCAGACAGCAGCGGACGGACCGGTGGCGGACGCTGGGCGCGGAAGCGCGGAGGTGACTAGCAGACCCAGTGAGGGGCGCAGGGCAGCTGGCTGTCCGCAGCCACACGTTTGCACACACACTAAGTGAAAAACGGGCAGCGCTGCCGCGTTTCAAAGCTTAAGAGCCCCGTCTGGGAACTGAGGCCGGGAGACTCTCACAGGAGACTTCTCGGGGAAACCCACAGAGTCCGAGAAAGTACACCAGCCCACCGCCCGGGAGCCAGCACAGCAAGGGCCCAGTTTGCTTGTGGGAGGCAGTGGAGGGGACGGAAATCCTAGAGAGAGTGGAGCAGGCGCCATTGTTCCCTCTCAGACCCCGCCCCCACATACAACGTCACAACCCAGCGACTGGGGTGCCCCGCCCCGTGAACACCTAAGGCTCCGCCGCCCTTATGAAATAGCCGCATCTGAACCAAAGGAAAATTAAAAAGATGGCTCAAACATATTTGAAAGCCCCAGAACCAATTTTTTTAAGTGACCAAGAAATTGCCGAATTACCAGATGCACAATTCAAAGCACTGTTGATCAGGAAGCTCACAGAATTGGTTGACTTTGGACATAAATTAGATGAACGGATGCAGGCTACGATAAGAGAAATGAAGGAAAATGCACAGGGAAACAATAGTGAGGGGAAGAAAACTGGGACTCAAATCAATGGAGTGGACCAGAAGGAAGAAAGGAACAACCAAACAGAAAAGAATGAAGAAA
>PVIA01012106.1:0-39767 GCA_004024845.1 Tonatia bakeri | reverse complement strand
AGAGATCCATGTGCTCATTCTTCTCCCCACAATAAAGGCTCTGACAGGCGTCCACTCATCCAGACAGGCAGGACGGGGGCACCAAGGGAGGGGACCGCCACTCACGCGTCGACGTGCCACCGCCGCTCCGCCGCCGTCCACTGCGGCGACTTGACAGACGCGAAGAGCAGCAGGTGCTCCAGGACGGTGAGGCGGTCGAGCAGGACATCCCGCTGAGGACACACCCCCAGCTCCTTCCTGATGGCGGACAGGTCTGTCTGCAGGTTCCTGCCATCGACCAGGATGGTTCCAGAAGTGGGAGCCTGCAGCCCTGTCAGCATGGACCTGCAGAGGCAGTTGGTCAGCGGGGACAGCACAGCCACTCAGCGCCCTGCTGTCCATCAGGCGGGCGTGGGGGTGGGCAGGAGCCCAGCAGCACAGGCTCGGACCGCGTCCCCACACCTGGGACTCGCGGGGACCACGGAGCAGCGCGGCCGCACCGGGGTCTGAGACCGTGTGCTCGCTGCGCTCACAGACGCCAGAGCCGCCCAGACCCGAGGAGGGGAGCTGCCACGTTTCTCCCTCCGTCTGTCTTTCTGTCTTCGCCGTGAGACTCCTGACACTGTGTGTGCGTTACTTTCCCCCCTTCTTAGTACAGAAAGGAGAGTCATTCTCGCTTCCTAATGCAGCCTGCTGCGGCAACGCACTGACGGGCCACTACAGAACGAAGGCAGCGGGCGCTTCCAGAGAGAAATCCCATCGCCGCCGAAGGGCCAGCCTTTACGGGCGGTCTCCGCGGCAGCTGGGGCCGCCCTGTGGGGCTCAAGCTCCCTGTTTCCCTGGCATCGAGGACTTGACTCTCTCACTTGAACGTGGAGCCTTTGGGTTCCGAACCAGACACTCAAACCTTAAAAACAGGCAACCACACAAAATCGGAACGTGAAGAAAAACCTAGTCAGTGTTCAGAAAAGCACAGACATCGTTCTGAATTTCATCTTCCCGCAGAAATGCGAGCAAAATTAAACTTGGAGGGGAAATGGAAAAGGTCATAGGACTTTCAAAGGTTAAGGTAACAACAGGTGAGTTATTTGTAGGTAATAAAGGAGTTTTGAAGGTTTTGAAATCCACCTGACTCCCTCCCCACCCCCGCCCTGCCCCAACCACATCGGCTCCAGACCGGCAGGGGATGGCCGCTGAGGCCACGGCAGAGTGGCCGGAGCCCGGGTTCCCTCCCACCTCTGAGCTGCCAGCACTTGAAGCAGAAAAGCAGAAAGGGGTCCCGCCTCCAGTCTCCGGGGGAAACTGCACCAGAGGGCAGAGCTCCGAGGTTTGTGGAGGGGAAGGGGACGCACAGCACGGTGGTCTTCCCGGCACCATTGGTGCCCAGCAGGGCGGTGATCTGGTCTCTGTGGAAGGTGAGGGTCAGGTCTCGCACGGCCGCCTGCTGGGGCTGGTACTCCTTGGTCACCGACACCAGAGTGACGCCCAGGGCGCCCTCTTCTTGTGTCTCCTTCCCAGGGGGCGGGGGTGGGCCTGGAGGGAGACACAAATGCTCAGGAGAGGACACGCTCACGGGGTCCCCAGTCGTCCTCGGGTGGGGGGCCCAGGGAGGGCCGTGACTGTGGCGAAGGGGCCCCACCCCAGCCCTGTCCCCTGGGAGCCTCGCCCCGCTGGCAGGGGCAGGGCTGCGCAGTCCCCAGGGACTCACGCAGGCGACCCCGGTGCGCCGCACCTGCTGGCCACCCAACCTTGCTCCCACTATTTGCAGGGGCTCACTCGGGACAGAAGCCTGGTCGGACTGGCTCTCAGTGACCAGAGGAAACTCCCAGGCGTCCTGCCCTGGACAGTGGCCCCAGGGTGGCGCATTCAGGAGCCAGCAGGTCAGCGGCCGCGGCCACACCACAGCAGCTGCCGCGTGCTCCCGACCGCACCTGACAGCTGCACCTGCACCCGGGCAGCCTGTGCAGGCTCTTCAGGAGAACGCCCGGCCCCAGAGGTCACCGCGCCCCGCCTGCTCGTGGGCTTCCAGGAGCTATCACGCCCGGTCCAGAAGTGGCAGACCCCTTCCCTGCAGGCAGGGCGCCTGTCCCAGCACCCTCCCTGCCTCACCCCTCTTGCCCCTCACCCTGAGCCCACACACACTCTTCCCCACGACCTGCCCCTTCCTCCCCCAGCTCACTGTGTGACAGCGCCCGTCGGCCCCAGGAGGGGCTGCGCTGTCCCTCATCTCCACACGGCCCTGCTGCTGAGGACCCGGCGGGAGCCCCAGCGCCTGGCCCTCCCCTGGCCGCACGGCTCCACACACCCTTCCTCTCAGGACGACCCTTGGCCTCGGAGGTTCTGGGTGTGAGCCGGCACCCACCCACCCGTGTGCACGGCCTGCACCGACACCAGGGGGCTCTCACCACGGGGCCCCGCCCATCACCCTGCTCCTGAGCCCACGGTGGCCCGTGCGGGGCCGGGAGACACGTGCACAGTCACGAGGGTGCGGCCGGAAGGAAACCCAGGGCAGGGCCCAGCAGGAGGCAGGTGCCTGTCCCCCGTGTGGCTCCTCACGAACCTGCAGGGTCGGAGTCCGAGCAGGGCAGGGGCCGGCCGGAACACAGGCCACGCTGCCCCCAGGCCGCCATGCCGCACTCGCTCCTCCAGTGCGCCGCGGTGAACGGGAAGTACCACGGCTTCCTGACACCGAAGGTTCCTGAAAAACAGGACAGCGGCCACCTCAGGCCAGCTTCTTCTCTCCTCTTCCCTTTTTTCTTTTCTCTAGCCTCACCCAGGATGTCTGTCCACTGCTCTTCGAGAGAGAGGGAGGGAGGGAGAGAAAGTCGCTGGGAGAGAGGAGCCTTGACGGGCTGCCTCCCACACAGGCCCGACCAGGGATTGAACCCACAGCCTTTCAGTGCACACGACGACACTCCAACCGCCCGAGCCGCCCAGCAGGGGTGGCCCAGCTACTTCTCTGTGCAGCAGCAGACCCTGTGGCGCGGAACAGCCAGCTAATGAGCATGCACCCCGCCCATGGACTGGGACAACCTGGGTCCACCGCACTTCCCCGAGAGGCCTCCGAGCAGGCGCTCAGAGACAGGCAGGGTCGGTTGGCACCGAGAGCAGCCTGGGCAGGCGCCAGGCACCCCCAGAACGCAGCCCCCGCCCTGCCCCTGTCTGCCTTCGACGTTTGCACGGACCACCAGGAGAGGGCTGAGGGCAGGAAGGACTTGACCAACTGCATGCCCACAGAGCAGAGCTCATGGCGTCAGCCTGTCCACCCGACAGGCGTCAGCCCCTTTGTCTCAGCCCCCAGCTCGGTTCTGCCCGAGTGCCGAGACGGGGGCAGGCTTCACGGGTCTGCCTGTGTGCCGAGACAGGGCGGGCTTCACGGTGACCCCGTCTCCACTTCCTTCGGCGCCTGCTGGAGCTTACATGTGAGGGGTGGCCTCTGGCTTCGGGCAACTGAGCATGCAGGCCCCATGTGACGACGAGTTTAGGGTCCGGCCCTCAAGCAAAGAGGAGAGGCAGCCCCTCACGCAGTCCAGTCAGAAGGTCCAAAACGACCACGGCGACTCTGCAGTGCAGGCAGGGGCCGTGCTGGCGTCCGGCGCGGCACTCACCCTGGGACGGGTCGGCCCGAGTCTGCACTCGCACAGCCCGCACACAGTCTGAGCCCCCGGGTGCGTGTGTTTGGAGGAGAGTCTTCCAAGGGACAGCTCAGGCTGAGTGACATCACCAGGGTGGGGCTGACCCCGCGTGGTGTGTCCTCGCAAGGAGAGGTGAGGACACACACATGGAGGGACAGCGCTGTGGGGACACGGGGGGGGACACTCCGATCTCGGACTCCCTGCATGGACACCGTGCCGTGTGGACATGGACCAACGCCTCTGCCTGCAGTTCCTCCCGCATCTCGGGAGCCTGTCCAGGTGGAACCTCTCTCTCCGTCCCCCTCGCAGCCCAACACAGCAGCTCGCAATCCTACCCTCCAGGGCGCCATCTAGCAAGCCCGTGGTCACGCCCGCCTCCCCCCACACCCCACGCAGAGCTCTTGGAAGCCTGGTGCAACATTAGGATGGGTGACAAACCCCAGTCCCCAGAGCTGCCAGGAGCAGAGTCGGGAGTTGCACGGAGACCTGGCTGCACGCACACTGGCTGCCTGGCTCGGGGTCACGGCCAGAGAGGGCGGCCGGAGGGACACTTTCCGGGAGGGAGCGTGGACCGAAGAGCAGAGCAGGGCAGGGCAGACACACGCCCTCGGCACTCTGCCTGCAGTGAGCCGACCTCTGCCCACCTCCTGCGGGCGCCCGGCCCCTGCATCACAAAGACGCCACCTCCACCACTCTGGGCGCAGCCGCAGCGGCCTCCCTGCCGCTCCTTCTGCCCCCAGGAAGACAGAGCCCAAGTCTCTCACATCTGGTCCGAAGCAGAACTGCCTGGATGAGGTTCTTCCAGCCAACACCCGGCCAGCCTGCTCCCCAAACACGTGTCCCCCGCTATGTAGCTGTGTGCGCCCCCAAACAGGTGTCTTTTCCTCTTTCGTTAAATTGGCTAGCATTTTAAAAAAATGAAAATATAAAAGATATAGTCAATTCTCCCAGCTTAATTAAGTTACAGGAAAAGTGCATGATTAAAGCAGAAAATGAAAAACAGGGAAAAATGTTGCATAAACCCATAAAAACGTTTTAAATATTTTTAACTATTAAAAGATATGTTCTAAAAATTAGATTTGAGAACTTTATCATTTTGTTTAGTTTTTATAAGCTTGACTTAAACTCTTATGATGGAAAACACTACCGATTTTTATTATTCACATCTTCAGTTTTAGGATGGCATTCCCTGTCTTTAAAAATGGTACTTGTCCTACATACTCATTACCTGTTCTGATGTTTATTTCTGATGAATTTATGAGTAAGTCTAACTTGCTCTCCCTAAGAGACTGATGGAATAATGAGCCCTTTCTCACTGACCAGAAATGCACACGGCACCTCGAGGAAATTCCCATCTGCAGTGGGCTGGTCGCTGACTGAACTTCCTCCTGGCCCGCCCGTCACGGCGGGAGACCTCCACTGTGCTGACCCAGCCCGCCTGCAGCATGGCGCCAGCGCAGCAGCAGCCACCACCCGCTGCCGTCACATCCAATGACAGTCGAACACCATCAATGACTGACTCGTCTGTCGGTGCCTCTCTCACTCCCACTGGCACCCCGATGTGGCAGGACAGCACAAGAGTGTGCGCACTGGTTTTCCAGCTCATTCTCCCAGCTCACAAAGCGTGGGACTCTCACCAGGAATCAGGTTGCTCAGGTACCATCCACAGAGAAGGTAGAGGCCCGAGTCCAGCAGCATCACCCAGCACACCGTGCCGAAGGTCATACCCACTGGCTCCGGGGACTGCTCCACGTTGCCCCACTGGACCCCTGGAGGGAGGGAGAGAGGGGGCAGAGTCAGAGTGAGTGGGCGAGGGGGATGGTCAGTCAGCCAACGACAGCGAGAGCGAAAGGCAGGCCGAGGCCGCGGGCCCAGGTCCTCGGAGGGGCGTCTGCTCGTTAGCCTGGCACTGGATTCGATGCCACAGGCGGAGTGACCGTCAACATTGCAGTATCTCGTGTTCAAAATGTTTAAAGTTTGCTTTACTTAGTTCAGAGAAAACAACCATGTTATAAAAAAAAGAAAAAGAAGAAGGCTCCTTGAGAATCCAAACTCTGAATTATAGTATTCTCTCCGCTCTTAGAAAATACATAAACAGGACATAGAAAACCCGGTGGAAAAGAATCATCATTTCTTACATTTGCAACTCGTTGCTGGACTGGAACGTAATTCAGGTAGAACAGCCCACTCCCCCGACTGCCCGCTGGTGCTAGCCTAAAGCTCAGGGTGTAAATGCTGTAACACTGTGCACTTATCGGACCAACCCTGAATGTTCGAAGGACGCACAGTGGCCGGCGTCTCCTCCGCCCTTCTGACCACCTGGGCAAGGAGGAGCCCCAGGCACACGGGAGAGCCACACAGGGTCAGTTTCTCTCTCTCCGCGCCCCTCCCCCTCGGCACAGCGCCACGCTCGGAACTCAGAGCGGCCCGCCCTGTTCTGCTGAAACATCTGAGAACCCCACGGCCAGGGCCGAGTTCACGGGCCAGTTTCCCAATAGCTGGAGTGGAGAGGGGGGTGTGCATTAACTGCGTGAATTTTGCCTGTGCGTGGTCACAAAAACCACATGAATGTGTAAGAAATATGTCTGTCCTGGCTTAAGAAGTTAGTCATCAAAATCTCAATATAAGTGAAAGATGCTGCCAATCCATGTTTGAAAGCTCATTTGAGGCTGAGTTAATGGGGATAAAGCATACATAAAGTAAAGGAAATCCTCGTCCTCCCTCTACACTGGTCAAACCTGTGTCTGCACCGTGGCCTTCCGGAAGGATTCGGAAAGTCCGGGGTGAGCACGAGAGCCGACAAGCAGCATGTGAGTGGCTGACGCATGAAAGAGAGAATCAGAAAGAAGAGCTGGGAAAGTGGGCTGAGGTGCTGGAGACAGGTTCCAGTGGGCAATGCCCCGCACACGGGACCTGCGTGCGCACTGGTTCTGGGACGAGTGTGGAGCGTTGCTAAGTCACCGTGGGTGCTGGGGTGTCACGAGGACGAGCTGGCGGGCTGACCCCCACGGTGGCTGACCCTCGGGCCCACGGCTATTCTGTGACTAAAACCAGGGTGACCGGATGCGGGTGGTGGCCCATCAGCCACGCCCAACACCAGGTCTCAACCCAAATGCTCTGCTTTGTGAGGGAGACTCTCTACTGTCCCGCTTGTCACGGGGTGACACGTCCCCAAACACCCGAGTCACCGCGAGTCACTTCTGGAAAGCGCCCCCTCACCTGCCTCCTGCCCTTCCAGGAAGGTGATGAGAAACACGCCCTGCCCAAAGGCGGTGGTGGAGAACAGGCACTGCGGGGCGTGGAGAGGAGAGCAAAAACAGCCCGTCAGTGCGCGGGGCGGCGGCGACATCTGCACCCGAGGCCTCACACGCTGTCGGCCCGCACAGGAATGTGGCAGCAGCTGGCAGTGCTCCACGTTCAAAGGAACGACTTCTCCTTGAGGGGTGCCTGAGGGGCCCTAAGGCCTCCGCGCTGTGCCCAAACGTGGCGGTGCACAGCAGCGGGGTGTGGGCAGAGCACCTACTGCTCAACGGACCCCGAGCACGCGGCACAGAGCACCCTGTTCTGCACCAGAAAGAGCACCCAAGGGAACCTGTTCCACTTCCAGGGCCAAGCTCTCTGTCAGGGAAAAGCCACGGGATGCATCTCCTGTTGAACATACAACATGCCGGAGTTCACAGCACGAAGCCCACCAACAAACCACTGGTGGGACAGGAGGGTCCCCCCTCCTTGCCCTGCGGATCCGTGCATGCACACAGCGCCAGTGGGGAGCACGGGCCAAGGGTTTCCTGACGCTGGAGGAAAGGACTTGGGCTCTCACAGAACCGTTTCACCCTAGGGCTCGCAACAAGCCAAGAAGGGGCCCTTCCCTATGAAGGAGGATGCGGCAGCCCCGAGGAGCTTGCCCGACCCTGCACAGCAGCGAGCCGGCACTGCAGCTCAGCCGGGCTCATCTCGCCAGCCAGGGGCTCCCATGCCCTGTCACCACCGCGACGTTCCTGCTCTGTGGCCGGCGCTATGAGGCCAGGTGGGGGTCGAACAGAAGCCAGTCCTCTCCCAGTGTCAGGCTGCAGACCTGACCCGCTCTCAGGGGGTGCACCCTCTGTGGGAGAGCAACTCCCACGGAGAGGTTTTCCACTTAAGGTGTGTGATTCACGACACCTCACAAAAAATGCTTATCTGTTTGCTCCTGAGATAGCTATGGGAACCCGTTTCTTCCCACACATGAGCAAAGAGAATGAAGTCCTAGGCCCTCCAGTCGATGTCAGCAACTGTCCTAAGAGCCCTCACCAGACACGCCCATCGCACCAGCAAGGCCCGAATTTGGGCCGCTCGCCCGCTCCCCCAGAAACTGCTGCAGGTCCCCGGGATTCCCACAGGCTGCTCGCTCCTACCGTGGCAGGGAGGACATGCAGCCCATGCCACGGCGACGGGAGCTGAGCGCTGGAAGGGGCGGGCGCCACCTCACCCGGCACTCGCCAGCGGGCGCCTACCAGACATGCCTGCGCCGCGGCGCCCAGCCGGCTGCGCAGCACCAGCAGGACGACGTAGGGCAGGAAGCTGGTCACGTACAGCAGACTGCTGCAGAGGGCGGCCGTGCTGGCCCGGCGGAAGAGCGCGCTCAGCAAGTAACTCAGCGTGATGACCGACACCCCGAAGTCCAGGAGGAAGAGGAAGACCAGGGAGGCGTCGCTGTGCAAGAAGATGCCGCTGGTCTTCAGGACAACCGCCAGGACAGCGCTGCTGGCTGCCACCACCGCCGCGTTCTCCAGGAACCAGGCCAGGAAGTGGGTGCCGGGGTGCACCCCCATCATGCTCAGGTACTGTGGGAGGAGGATGGGAGCTCCCTGTCAGCCCAGCAGGGGCTCGGAGGAAGGAGGGTCAGACCTCCTGGGGGAAAGGTGGCTTCGGGGGCAGGCGAGCAATGCTGAGCGTGCCTGTGCCTGCCGCCTCCCGGCCTCACTCTCCCTCGGGCTATAGGGGGAGGCAGGTTTTTCCAGAAGCTTCTGCAGACTTTCTCTCTGCATGACAGTGTGGACAGTCTGTGCGTTAACAATGCCAGGGCAACAGCAGAGAGGCTGCACTTGCAGAGCCCCAGCCGTGAGTCAGACGGGACTGCCGTGTGCCCCTGGGTGGGCTCCTCCCATCACCACCTTGTGCGCGAGGACAAGCCTGCTTGGCGCCGGCGTTGTCAGACCCACAGACACTTCCCAGGACAGGCCCAGCAGAGGGCAGCAAAAGGGAGCCCCACCCCTGGCGAGCTCCAGGGCCACTCACCCCCTCCAGCTGGATCTCCCGCTCATACACCAGCTGCCGCACCATGCTGGCCACGGACACTAGCCACGCCAGCATCATGATCAGGGGGAAGAAGAAGCCCACGTTGTTCAGGAACCTGGGGGCACAAGCCAAGGCATGCCTGAGGGCCCGCACGGCGGCCCTGCTCAGAGTCCAGCCGCAGTTACGGCACCCGGCACACTTCGTGAGGTCCTCACGGGCCGGGGAGCGCTGCCAGGGGCCCCACCACACTGGGCCGCTCCGACAGGCCCAGGGCTGAGCAGGGCGGGACACTCTCCGGCATCCAGTTCACCATCCCTGAAGACTCTCAAAGGTCCCTCGGGCACACTGCCCCATGGTCTCCAGCACCCCCCTCAGCAGAGCACCCCCACAGGGATGATCCGTTGCACACACAGGGCATGAGACACAGGCAGGGAGCTAACCGGAAGGTCTTGCATTGCGGGGGCGGGGGGCACTTAAAATAAGCCACTAACGACAGAGATGTGGAACAGAGCGTGAAGTGTGTAGAAACAGCTTCAGCAGCAGAGGGGAGGGACGCTGCTTCCCACGGGGCAGCTGGCCAGGCACCTGTGGGCGGTGCACAGCAGCTCTAAGACAGGAACAACTTCCCTGCCTTTGACACCGGGTGGACTGACCGACCAGTGCCCACGGCACTCTGCCTCACTTGCACAAGCACAGGAAGGGCAGTGACATTTAACACGTGGTTTCTCCGCCCACCCCCAGATGGTGTCACCAGGGGATTAAGTGCATCAGGCCCATCAGCGGGCCAGGGCCTGGGTGAGGGCCGGGGCCGGGCAGGGAGGAGCGTCCCAGGGCTCGGAGCTCCGCGGGTAAACGGGAATGGAAACTTCAGCTGAGAACAACAGCTGTGGCCAAATGGAGAAGCAGAGTGTTCAGTGAGTTTCCCTGGAGAAAGTCCAGGAAAAGAAGCAATAAAGACATGCCTGTTGAGAGGCCCCCTCACAGGTCTGGCATGAGTCAGCTGGTGTCTTCTTGAAGACAGGAGCCTGACCCCTTCAGCGTGAGTTCCCGTCGGCCCTTCACCCTGGACTTCTCTCAGCGCAAACCAAAGCCTGGGTTCCAGACGCTCAGAGCTGCCACTCACCCCCTCGCTGCCCCTCCCAGCGGCCCCGCAGGGCAGACTGACAGTGCCCAAAAGCCCTGCGGGAAGCCCCAGGCAACCTGAGGAGAAACGCCCTCTGTGCCCTGGAACCTTCCGGGCCACTGCTGCTTTCTTGGTCTGAAAACCTCCCCTTGACGCCGCCCTACTCCTCTGAGTGGCGCATGGACCCTAGAAGACCTCTACTTTCGCGAAGGACACAGCCGTCCCACCCTCACGCTGTCCTGCGAGAGCCGCCCACGAGTCTCAGGGCTGAAGGGCCGTGAACGGGACGGGAAGTCTCACACTGTCCTGCTTCGTCCAGCCCTGCGTCCAGCCCTGCGTCCAGCCCTGCATCCTTCAAGCACACTTTCCCTGCATGGGCCCTGGAAACGGGAGCCTGTGGGCTGTGGCCAGACACCAAATGAGCAAGAGGGCGGGGAAGGCAGACGCAGGTCCAGACTGAGAAGTTCGCGGTCTGGTGCGTTGAGCCGGCCTGTGTCCCCGGAGGAACGGCTCTGAGGTTCCCCTCTCTGCCTGCCGGCCCGCCTGCTCTCCACCCCGACGCCCCACAGTCTCCCTGACCAGGGTCTTCACCCACCTGCCACCCACTGCAGGTGGCACACCCACTTCCCATGGGTCTGTTCTGAGGAGGACACAGCCATTCTCTGCTCCCCCAGTCCACTGGGCAGGATCGGGGTCAGACAGGCAGAGCCCCGGCAGACACTCTGCTCCCAGTGGGTCGGGAGGGCCTTGGATGCCGCCTGCTGTCCAATGCGGAGCCCCCGAGTCCCATCATCTGAACACCTGCCCTCCCCGTGGGTAGCTCAGGCGAGGAGACGTGCACCTCAGGACATTAGAGCGGGAACGGGCGTCCTCCCGCCCCTGGAACGCGTGCAGAGAAGCTGCAGACGGTCCCGCCCGGAGCCCCGCGTTGGGAGTGGACCAGGCCTGGGAGGGGACGTGGGACTCACAGGTCGCTGCTGTGGCAGGGGTAGGGCATGGCCTGCACCTGCACGGCCGGACCCGCGGCCTCCTGCCCCGTCTGCTGCAGCACAACGGCTCTCTCGATCATATCTTGCAGCGGGGTGAAGACGTAGTTATACTTGAACCCGTCGGCCGGCAGGCTCTGAGGGTGGAACTTCCAGAAGGGGTTTCTCACCAAGTCGGTCCTCATGCTGTATAGCACGCTGGTCCGGAGGGTGTAGGTGACGTGTGGCGGCAGCCGGGGAGGGTCTGCCCTGGAGCTGCCGCCGACTGAGGAGGTGTTGAAGATTACACCTGGCGGGTTAGGGAGCAGGCCCGTCACCCCCGGAGCCTCGAGGGCCGTCAGCACAGCGAGCCCAGGCTCTGGGCTGCCAGGCACAGCGCTGCGGCCCCAGCCGCCTGACACAGAGCCGAGCGAAAGCAGTCCAACGTGTGAGGACACACACAGGTGTCGAGGCGAGTGTGAGGACACTCGGTTGTTCTCGGAGACCAGCGAACCGTGAGAAGAAGGGGCTGGTCGGCCGTGGTCCTTCCTCCTGCTCACCCCGGGGCGCACGGCACTGTGGTGCAGTGAGGGTGATGGCGGAAACCAGAGTGGACCTTGCACCAGGAAATGGGTAAGTTGTCCTGGGAAACTGAACCCCGGGGCACTGCCTGGCACACTGGTAACACAGATGCAGTGAGCACACTGGGCCGAGGCCGTCGGCAACACCAGGAGTCACCACGTGCGAGGCCCTCTTCCCACCGCCCAGCGGGATGGGTCTGCCTGATTCCTCTCTGTGCAGAAAGGACACCTTTCTCTCTGAGCCATGTGAGGCACGCGCATGGGGACATGACCTGCTGGCCTGGGCCCCGGGAGCAGGGCCGTCACTGGGCACTTACTGGCCAAGAAGCTGTTCTCCCTCATGAGCTCCTGAGCTGCAGCCTCCAGGCTGGCGACGGACTCCAGCCCCCGGAAGCGGTTCAGTGCCACACAGGAGGACAGGTTGACCAGGATGCGGCCCAGGGTGAGGACGCGGGCAGTGCCCGCGCGGCTGAGCATCCTGCCCAGGACACCCCCTGAGGACATGAATACACAAAGGTGGCAGTACCCTGGCACAGTGGCTCCCACCCCCACGGACGCCCACACTTGCACACTCACATTTGCACACATAAGTACACACACCCAACCACGCACATGCACCCACACGCCCATACACACAGACTCAGATACTCACACAGATGTAGACACACACTCACTCTTACACATTCACACTTGCATACACAAGTACACACACACTTACAGATGCACACACCCACACTGGCATGCTGACACACCCACACTTGCACACTCACACCCACATGTGTGAGTGCACACCCACGCTCACTCACCGTATGTCTGGAGTCTTTCCGTCAGCTGGTCCACGTCGATGCGTAACTGGGTTCCCACGAAGTTCCTCACGAATCTGTTCCTCAGGACCTCCTGCAGGGAGACCGGACAGCTGAGCAACAGCGGCACCCTGTCCCCGCAGCAGTCCTGCCTGGTGCACCCACAGGTTCCTCGTGTGCATGTGAGTTGCCCGAACAGAGGCACGAAACACTGCCGAGAGTCACGGGCCAGTGTGGACTCTGCCCGGAGATGAAAGCGGCAGCAGCGATGGCTCAGACAGTGGCCGTGCTCAGAGGCTGATGGCAAGGGACGCACGAGGTGCAGACTCTGGGCAGAGCGTCCAGCGGGCCTTCGCTCTTCTGCAGGCCAGCCTCGCGGGGGTCGCGCCCCGAACCCGTCCCCAGGGCCCAGCCTGCCCCAGCCCTGCATCCTGTGACTCGGCTCCTCGGGAAGCACCCTCCACACCATCTGCTGGGTGCCGAGAGTCCCCGTCTCGCATGACAGGGCCTGTGGCCGCTGCAGCCACGGCAGGGCCATCATTGAAGTCCGCGTTGTTCGCGACCCAACTTGTGACAGAGGAGGTCTGCTCGGTCCCCGTGTCAGTGAGTCAGTCCAGAAGCAAACAAGTTCAAGACCACACTGCCACACTCGCAGCTGGCACTTGCACAGGGGCCACCGTGGCTGGGAACGAGGCGCCAGGGCCCCCGCCGTGCTCTGAAGTCCATCTCGGTTGCCCGGGGCCACCCTGGCCTCAGTGGCCCCCGGCCCAGGGCCACATGCCAGGCCCACCCCAGGAGCACAGGGTCCTCTAAACAGGACCCGGCTCCATGACAACCACACTGCAGGGTCGCCCACCGTGCTGGCAGCCGACCTCCCGCCCTCCCCGCCCCGCAGGGTCTGACCTGAGTCTCCGTGGAACAAGACCGCCCCACCCCACCCTCCCGGGCTCCTCTCCCTCAGCTCTAAGGACCTGGCGCTCCCTGTAATGGCACCTCACACATGCTACCCCAGCCTGGCACCTGCTTCCGGAACAACCCAGATGTAGAGACATTCCCTTCCCGCCGATCACGTTGCACGCACTCCGAGTGTCCTGAGTCGCTCACAGCAGGCGCTGCCTACTCCCTCCTCTTGCAGCCAGAAAACCCAGGGCACAGGCCAGTTCAGGGACCAGTGCAAGGGCACACAGTGTACGGGCTGGGGGTGAGGCCCAGCCGTCCTGGCCCCCAGCGCTCCCCTCACCTTGAACTTCTCAGTGGGTGCACGAGAAGCAAGCCAGCCAGGAATAGCAGCGTGGGCCCCTCTGCCCATCCATCGGACATCGGGCAGGTCAGAGCCACATAAGAGCCCCAAAGCCATGACGTGACCCCCCTCAATGTCACCTGCAGCCAGTGGCCGCAGGCTCCGAAGCCATTGGGCCACTGCAAACCACAGCCACTTACTGTGGAATGTGTTACGTTTTCAATCCAGAACAGGAGGAAATGATCACTGGTCGTGCTAATAGACCTATGGTTGGAAATCTCACAAAACACCCAAAAAAGCTTTGGAATTGACATGGGATGCAAAGCATGGGAAACTATTAATATATTATCCGTAACATCTTGCATGGTGGCAAAACACTTGATGGTTTACAAAATGTGTTTGACCAGTTTTCGTGTCGACGTTATCAGTCAGCTGGGAAAACACGCCCCCAATGGGCACAGAGCCGGGGCTCCACGCCCCAGACTCGCCCGGCCTGCGCTCCCCGGCCCGCGGACACCGAGGGCCCCTGCCCACCTGCAGCTGGCCGAGCAGCTGACTGTTCCCGCCGCTCTGAAAAGCGCCGGACACCTTCAGCAACATTTCTGATGCAGTCCGCAGTTTGTCCACAAACCGGAAAGTGTAGTTAGCCTGCAAAACAGAGCCTGCCGGTCACATCGGTGTGCCAGCTGGGAGCCCCCGCAATGCCGTGGCCGCGGCACATAGACCCTCGTGGGAATGGTCAGCCAGCGGAGCAGATGGCTGCCACGGCCGCCTGCAAGCCGGCCAACGCCTCCCCGGGCCAGGTGGCCTGTGCCGATGCCCTCACAGCTCAGCTGGGACCCCGAGACCTCTGGTCCACACTCCTCCCATCAGATGCCACCCCTGTCCACTACAGAGCCCCCTTCCTACCCGTCTTGATGCCGCCCATTCCCTTCAGTGTCCTCACGGTGTCCCCAGCGTTCAGCTCATTGTCTACACGGACACCCCCTATACACACCAGCCGACTAAAACAACCTTTGCCCAAACTCCTCCAAGATCGCGTCCCAGCTACTTCCTGCACGCCTGTGTGTGGCCCAGCCCCGTGGAGCGGAGAGCAGAGCCAGGGCATCTGGGCCAGTACAGCCTTGGCACCACGGACACAGGCCCTGACCCATGGCACAGTGCCCACGCCTTCCTCTCGAGACAGAACTCTGTCCTCGGGAAATAGGTAAGACATGCGGTCATACCCACAAAGCGTCTATTGCAGCGTTAGGGTTTCGATGCTGAAAATATTCTCAGTGCCAAAGAGAGCAGGGTGAGGAGGGCTGGGGTTCCGGGGAGTCCTGATAATGGTGCCGGTCACCCTGGGTCAGTGGGGGAGAAGCGGCCGCCACCCTAAGGACCAGCCCCTCCAGCAGGGCCCTGTTCCCAGGGCCGTGCTCCCACTGGGCACCGAGCTGCGCGCCCCAAGTCCCTGCCCCCGCACTCCCTGGTCCTGTGTCTGTCGCCATGCGCGGCAGAAGCTCAGCGGGCCCGCAGGCGTCTGCCCCCACACAGACCTGAGATGTGTGCCCACCTGGGTGAGTGCAGCCCCTACTTCCAGGGACGAGCCCCTGTGGGCCTGTGAAAGGCCCTCCTAGTAAAGGAGGGGCCAATGCAGGAGTCGAGTCCTCGTCGGAAACAGACTTTAAAGAGACGGGAGAAACGGAGGAACCTTCGTGTTCTCAGGAAAAGTGAAGCAGGGGAGGAGGCCACGAGGAAGGGCCCTCTGTCCGGGGGAGGTGCCGCCCACACCCCAAGCGCCAGGCAGTTGGGGGCAGGGCCCAACGAGAGCGAGAGCGGGATGGTGGGGTGTCCCGGAATCGGCCAGACTGCACATCCCACCCCCAAGGACAGCCAGGAGAAGAGGCAGGAAAGAGAGACCAGAGAGTCTCGGACAGACGCAAGCATTCAAGGCACAGGGGGTCCCGGCCTCCACAGAGGCGGCCCCGAGGAGGGTGTCAGTAGCTGCGGAAGGAGGCAGCCAAACACCCCAAGTCTGCAAACTCAAACACCACTCCTTACACTAGGCTCCTCCAAGGTGGAACTACTGGAGAGGGACCACTGCCCAACGTGCCTCATAAAATCTGGAATTCTGATTTAAAAAATAAACACAGAAACATCCAGGAGCACACTAAGGACGGACAACGAGGGTGCAGCTTCTGCTCTCCTCATCGCCGAGGCCCAGGTCAGCCGACGATGGAGCCCAGCCCACAGTCTGAGGGGAAGGAGGCACCTGCGACACCCAGGGAAACCCCTGCAGACGTCCAAGGAGAAGGAAAGGCCCTGCCCATGCGTCCCCCGACCGAGTCACATGAAGACGGCCTGAGCAGAGGTCCATGTATCGCGTGAGAAGGACAGTGTTTCCTCACACCACCGGCAGGACCCTGAGCTGCCGCGAAACCACGCACACACAGAACTGATTTCAAACAGTGGTCACCAAGCTCTCAGTTTGACCCAAAGGCCAGTGATAGTTCTGGAACGAGACCTTATGAAGCTGTGCTGTGAAATTACAGTCAAATCAGCAACAGAAAAGCCATGACAAAAACACAAGCGCTGTTCACCGCTAAGAGGGCGACCACCGCCACCAGGACACCCCTGCGGCCCTGCCGGCTCTCAGGGAAACGCGGTGGGGGCGGGGGGGGGGGCCCTCTCGGCACTGACACCTGGGGAGAGAATAAACATGATGTACAGACTGAAGGCAGAAAACAGGGGAGAAAAAGAGATTCTATACGCAAATTTCCTTTGGCAAAAAGTGGGGGGAAATGGCACGGAGGACAAACATAAATGTCAAAACTGTGAGGAAGATGACAACAATGACACCAGACCTGCCCGTCACGACTGTAATTGTGACCAGGAAGAAGCCTCACTCGAAGGCTGGTCTCCGCAGCCCACCCGGGCAGTGTGCCAGGGGCACGCCCCGAGGGTCTGGGAGCGGCCCGGGGCCGGGCCTGACCACTCCCAGCGAGCGGTAAGGGGCCGTTTCTCACAGACGGTGACCTCCAGCTGCAGCGACCAGACTAGCAAAGCTTGTGTTTTTTCTTAGACCCAAAAAACAATTTTAGAAGTCAAGCAAAAACAAAAAAGCTAGAAATGTTGATAAACAAATCCAAGCAAACAGGGTACACGATGCAAACGTCGTTTTGTTCTGAAAAACGCTCGCAGTTTACGAGGGTCAGTTGGCAGGCCCTCCACACCACCGCACTGAAAGACGAGAATGTGATGGCCCCCAGGATGGGCCCGGCAGGGACCCAACGGCAGGACCCGCTAAGGCGGCCCGAGCCTCAGCAGGACCTGCAGGGGAGGACTCAAACCCGAGCCACAAGCGAGACTCTGTCTGCGACTGGAGTCCCGGCCCCACCACCTCCCCGCTGCGGTCTCAGCCGAGTCACTGAGAACCTCAGCCCTGGCTTCCGACAGTGGGGCGGGGCTGCTGCGGGTGCTGAGAATATCAGTGCTCTGCGTATCAGCACCGGGCCAGGCCCACCTGCGCGGTCAGACTGCAGAGGAGCGGAGGGGAGTGTGTTACTGCACCGTCAGGCCAGTAAAAATTGTTCGTCTTCTTTTGTACAAACAAAGAATACGCACACTTTGTTCACAGTGAGGCAAAGGGAGGCTTTCAGTCATCCGTGTGCAACATGATACAACTAGCAAATGACAGCACACGGATAAGTTCTGTTTCATGTGCTTGCAACTGGAAGCCTCCTTTTGCCCCGACCTGTGTGTGCGATGTATTTTCTGTACTACAAGCATATTTACACACAGACAGTCACTACCCCTTGAAGAGGTGGGGGTGTCCTGATTTATCCCGTACGCACACACCCTCACTTTCCTCGAGCCCGAGAAACATTCACTGAAACTAGCAACATGCTGGGGCACAAAGCAATTGCTAATAAAATCTCAAAACATATAAATTATTTAGGTGTTTATTATGAGATTAGAAATTCTTAGCAAAAATTTGCATAAACACTTTTAAAATTAATAAGTTACAACATTTTAAGCATCATTATGAAAATCTCCAATTAAAGGACACTCTTTCAGAAATGGTTATATAGAAAACTATAATAATGAAGGTATTAGCTATAGAAGATATTGAATGTAACCCACATTCAGACTCAAATGCGTCTGTTATTAAATTAAGAAGTGGAAATTAACCATCGAAGCTTCCTTTGAGCGTGCCAAGAAAGCGAGGGCGCCGCCTCCGGGGAGAGCAGACACAGGAACCAGGACACACCCACCGCGAACAAAGGGAGGGCCGGAGAGACTACACACGCGCCCCTCCCTGATCAGAAACACACACGAACCTCTGTGGAGCCTCCTTTTAAATTATTTAAGGTTGTTAAAGCGTGAGGCTGCATCTAAATCACAGTATTTTATACCAACTTAAATATTCCAGCCGCTGAAAACGCTAACACCTAAATAATGCGCCAGATGCCTCGGCACAACCAGAAGACACTTGACGGCGTGCACAGGGCACGGGTCTCGGCAGAGGCAGACACTGCCCCGCTCACCACCGCAGCACACGGGGCGGAGCCCAGCGCCTGCGTGGGGGCGGTGGGCGCTCTTGACAGTGGGGATGCTCAGTCACATGCCATGTCACCAACCACAAAGCTCACGGCCTAGTTCTAAAATCCGTGAGTTTTGGAAGCAGAGACAGAGCCACTTCCTCGAACATGGGGGGCTCCCCAAGGCCCCAAGGGCTCCTTGCTCCCGCACGTGTGGATCCACGCCCCTTCACTGTGAGCTGCAGCCTCGTGCACACACGCTCCGAGAGCACACTTTCCAGGTGGGCACGGAAGTCACCAGACACACTCAGGGCAGCGGCAGCAAACGCAGCCCCCGAGCCGCGTCCCCTCCAGAGTGTGGTAGCCGATCGTGAACGGACATGGCCGCTCCCCTCTGGGTCTGGTCTGGGGTCACATCGTCCCCGGTCCTCTGTGGGGGCCTGCAGACCCGCAGGCTCACTCCCTGCCATCAGACAGGAAACAAGACCCCGGGAAAAGACAGCACGATCATTTCTAAGGAAAGCACGAGTACGAATAGTAGTGAGTCCTGGCGTGAACAGCGGTGAGAAAGGAGCACCGTGAGACAGGGGAAACGAGCACCTCACAGCGATGCCGACACCCCCGGCAGATACCGTCTGGGGCTCCCCACCAGAGCTCACCCTCCACGGGCACCGCCCACACCTCCCAGGTAACTTGGGTACCGGGTATCCCGATAGCAGGTGCCTCAGGCAGGCTCCTCCTCAGCCCCCAGGTGCACCCAGCGCCTGTGCCCCCAGCATTCCTGCCACGGCCCTCCTGCCTTCTCCCCGTCCTCACGGGGCCGCTGCTCCAAAGGACACCTCACCACCAGGATGTCCACCTCAGAGAGGCTGGCTCTGCAAGCCCGGCGCGAATGGCAGGGACAGGGACACAGGCCACAGCAGACTGGATCAACCTATGGAACCCTGAGGGGAGCCAGCCCACGTAACGATCATGTGGACTGCATTAAAAGACCCCGCTCAGCCGTCACGCCCTCGCTCGCTCACTGGAGCCTACCTTCCGAATGACCTCGCTGACCTCCGGGGTGTTCGGTGTGTACAGGATCCGTCCGTGCAGTACAGGTTTCAGGAAGGACCACACCAGAGCACCGTCTGGGGACCGCAGGATTTCCTGGTAGAGCTCCAGGCAGAACGGAGCTATGCAATGTTAGAAAAAAAAAGTGTCACTCAAGACACAGGAAGCCCCGGGAGCAGGGACCCTCACTGCCGAATCCACACGCCCCACCCTCGGCGAGCGGCCGACACGGCTCTCACCAGGGCAGGACCCACAGCAGTGCTCATTCCCAACACTGCACTCGGGGCTCTGTCTCCTGAGAGACTTCACCACACTGTGTCCATGCCCCCCCTCTGGAGGAAGGGAGAGCATGGCCTGCGCAGTTCCCACTGTGAGGTTGTGACGGCGCAGTCATCAGTGACAGTGCTGAGCAGTGGCCGGGCCCCTGAAGGCAAACGTGGTGATAGAAAAGGGACGCCCTGGCTTTCACTCCAGGAAACACTCCTCTCACCCGCACAGCTCTGGGCCCAGAACGAGGCTTTTTCAATGAAGTTTTAGCTTTGTCAGCGGCCACTGCACTTTCCTTGCTGCGCTGCAGAGAGCTGGCGAACTTCCTACTTTGATGCACAGACCTCCTCGTGTCCACCAGGATCCCCCACTCCCCGCAGCGGCTCCCGCCTTGGCCGCTGCCGTGCGCACCGGGGGAGCTGACTTGGCTCGACCCACCCACGGAGGCCTCGTGAAGGCGGAGCCTCCATCGCCCCAGAGACCCGTAGCCCAGCAGCCCGGAGTCTGAAGGAGGCAGTGAGAGCTTCCAGGGCACTAGTTCACTGTCCACCGCAGGGAACATTCCGGGTGGAGATATTATCTCAGCTTTAAAGTCCTGACTCCTAACACCCAGGACGTGAAGAGAACTGCTGTGAGAGTTTCCAGTACTCACTTCGCCTCCCAAAGTCACCGTTTTGAAAAAAGACAAGTTCTTTTTATTCAAAAGGTACTATAAAATTGATGGAGGCAATCCCATAAAATATAAATTAAGAGCATGACTACATGATGAATTTTAAAGCATGAATTCTAGAGCTTGCCCTCACTGGTATTTTGACAACTTACACTGTAAGTTATAGTGACTCTGTCTTCAGAAAAGACATAACCGCACGTGTGTGCAGGCACCACGTGGGTGTTCGGCAGCCTCCCGCACGGGAAGGCCGCTCAGCTGAGGGTCTCCGTCACGTGTGGGTGCTGCGTGTTGTCACTTGCCCTTGCTGCGTCTGTGGGCGCCCGTGAGCCTCTCACCTCTCATTTGGTTCACACAGTGTATCGTATCCGTCGACTGGCAGATATCGGACCAACCGCGCACGCCGGGGATGAATCCCCCCAAGCGTGGTGTTACTCTCTTCAGTGCGCTGCCAAGTTCGGTTTGTCAATATTCCACTGAGGAATGTTAACACCTGCACCTTTGTTCTCAGATGGACACCGGGCTTACAGGGCCGGGGGCGAGACCACTCCGTAAGTTACACAAGCGTCTCCCCACAGTGCTGCACACCTGGAACTAACGTGACGCGGAGTGCCGACGGTGCCCGAAACTGTAAACCCCACGAAAACACAGGACACAAGGCAGAGGGTCCGGCAGGAGCTCCCTATCCCCTTCCACCCAGAGGCCCCGCACAGAGCAAAGCGAACGACCAGCGTGCAAGTCGCTCTGAACAAGCAGGGCTTGCCGTTCGCGTACTCGAGTCCTCGGGAATGTGGAACTTCTCCTTGTCCCCGCCCAGGAGTTCCTCAACTCTGGGCAAGTGCAGGAACAAGTGGGAGCTGCTAAGGAAAGACGCTTCCTCCTTGCAAACCATCTTCATCACGGCCTGGAAGGAGCCGAAGGCGGAGCTCCTGGCCTGGTCGCCGCGTGGCACCTGGGAACGTGTGAGAAACGCACTTCAGTGGCACAGGCACTCAGGGCAATGCCCTCTCGGAGCACGGCACCCCCTCCCACGGAAAACACACAGGGACGTAGGCCAGGGGACACAGGCTGTGCTGGGGTCCTACTGTCCCCACTGGCCCAGCCGCCCGGAGAGAAGGCAGACGTCACCCCACACCAGCAAACTCTTGTCCAGCAGCAAGTCACTGACCCATAAACGGGCACTGACTCGGACAGCAGTCTGTGCACTGTCCATGACACAGTCTGTGTGTTGCTGCTGCCGAGCCGCCCCAACCCAGGGCACCTCCCCAAACTGCCCCTCGCTGGCAGGCACACAGAGCCCCCGTCCCCGACGCAGCCCGAGGACTCTGCCATCCACCACATCTGCACCCTGTGTCCACACGCTCCCACACCACTCCCCTCCCCGCCGGTTCCATCCCCCACAGAGCATTCAAGCAAAGATGAGTGTCCCACCACTGACCTCACTCCAGTGTGTGTGCATTCCCAGAAACGGGCTGCAATTTGTAAGCCAATTATTTGTGTGTAAATAAATGTTCTAAGGTTTGTGAAGGCAGTTTACTCTCTGAACTAAGTGCAATGACCCCTGAATCTCAGCTGTGCTGACAATGGATCCAGGGACCTCCGGCATCCCCGACCACACAGGACCTGCCCCGTGGGGGCGTGCAGGCCCACGGACCTTCCTCGCTGGTGCTCAGGGCACGCCAGATCTTGCTCTCTGTCACGCTATTGCCTCCGGAGCCCTTAAGAGGCATTCCTGTCCCTGCCTGCTGTTGTCTCGGGCAGAAGGCGGGTGTCAGAGGAGAAGTGCAGACGGGAGGGATGGGGCCGGCACACCGGGCTGTGTCCCCGAGGCCCAGAGCACAGGTGCACCTGTTGGAAGCCAGACACGTCCAGCAAGGCTGAGATTCCCGACGAGCGAAGAAACTCGGGGAGTTGCTCCAGGACGCGGCCGGCTCTGGGGAGCAGGCGGCTGAGCCGGGAGACGACGTTGAGCAGGGAGCGGAGCACATGGTTGGCCCCCGCCGGTATCAGCATCTCGAAGGAAAAACACCACGGGAATGACCGAGGCTGCAGCGCTAGTGCTCACGTGCCTCCTCTGAGCGGGGACAGTGCGTCACCAGTAACACGTCACCCGGAGCACGTGTGCCCTGGTGCTGCAGCCGAAATCATTGCAGAACGTCATTCTGCATCTCCGCGGCACCAAAGGGGACGTTTCAGGAGAGGACCAGGGTAGGACAATCCCCGTGTGTGAGACAAGTTCAGCCCTGCTACTTCCCGGGGTTCCAACGGGCCCGCAGGCTTGGGGGCAGGGCTCACTGTGAGGGCTGTTGGCTGAGGACACTGAGGCCTGGGAGGTTCCCTCGCTGTGTGAAAGGGCAGGGTGGGGCTTAACCTCAGAAACATCAGTGCCCCCCACCCCCCACCCCTTGGGATCACTTATTATTTGCGGCTGCTCTGGAGAATGACCCTGCCTGAAGGGGGGGGGTCTCCCTGCCCGCCATGGTTGTTCATGTGGCCACAGGGACGAGAAGGGTGGGCGGTGTCGGCTGCTCACTAAGTGCGTGTGGGACGGATGGGCAGACAGGCAGACAAGGAAACACAGCCTCCTCCTCGGGAGCAGGAATCCCAGCCCTCGCCCTCCCCCCAGCGCCAGTGGCACCCCGGCGTTTCCAGTCCTCAGACCGGCCACAGCCCCGCCATCACTGCTCCACTCCGGCCCCTTCAGCTCAGCGGCCACAGCTGGCTGCTGCTCTTTGCTGTCCCGCCTGCGGCCGAGGCCATAGCCCGCCTCCCACAGACAAGCTCAGCCAGCAATGCCCAGGCTCCCACGGTGGGACGGCAGAGATAGCTCAGCAGGAGAAACACCCTGACTCCCTTCGGTCACGGGCACCACTCGCCTTCCTAAGGCAGCAGCTCTGGAGAAGTGGTACCCGGCAACCCGATTCACTGCAGGCGGGGCAGGGGCTGTCACCTCACTGGAGATCAAGTGAGTGCACCGACTGACATGGCCGACAGTGCTCTGCAGGGGGCTCAGCAGCACACACTGGGTCTCGGAGCAGGCCAGGCCGAGCAGGCATCTGCTGCACCGATGCCTCTCACTGAGGTGCCAAGGGCGGCTCCAGCAGCGCCCAGCAGCGCCGCGGACTAACCAGCTACCCAGGGCCTTGTGTCTAGAAGCTTCCTCATGGTAACCAGGAGCTGTTACAAATGCCTGTGTCGTTTCCCGTGCCTGGAAGACAGACTCCCACCCCGTGTTGGCACCCTCAGGATGCTGGGCCTTGAAGAGAAGGGGCCTGGCAGTGAACCTGGGGGGTGTTTTTTGCTGTTGGCCTTCTGTACTGAGTGGATGGACCGCCACCAATGCTGTCAGATGTCCTGATGGGCTGACGCCACAAGTCCCCGGACACCCCTTGGCCCCGGGCCCCTCCCCGGAGTCCGCACACAGGAGACAGTGAGGGTGGCCAAGGCTAGCACCCTGCGCCCTGCAGCCCTCGCTGCTGTCTACTTGTCTCCGCACCATGAACAAGGCCCCGAGAGACACCCCCAGGGGTGCCCCCAGCCGTCACCCCCATACCTTGTAAACGAAGCCGCGCAGGTCCAGGTGCTGACCCAGGGACACCAGCAGGGAGTAGGCGGCGGCCTCGGGCAGGCTGCACAGCTCCTCTGCTGCCCGTGCGGACGGCCCGCCCTCTGGGAAGGCCAGCAGGAGGCGCAGCACGTCCTCGTCGCACCTCCCAGACAGGGCTGCCACGAGGGCGTCCAGCAGGACCTGCCGGGGCACGAGGGTCACATAGGACACACTGAGCGCTGCGGCCCACCTCCCCAAGGAGCCCCAGAGCCAGTCTCCCAGCACGCCCAGGGCCTCCAGGAGCCACCCCCACCCAGCCCCTGCTCTGGTTCCATGTTCGGACTGGAACCGCCTCAGAGATAGCAGGGAGCTCAGGCCATCTGCCCCTTCTGGCACTCGCCGGCACCCCTCCTGCCCCGGGGCAGCTCCCAGGAGCAGCGAGCCTGTCTCTTCTCCATGCGGAGTCTCAGCCTGCACTCTTCACTGTCACTTGAGTAAAACTGTCTCTCCTCCCCGGTTTCCAAACTGAAGCCAGACTCTTGCGCTCACTGCCACTGTTTGGAGAGAGAAAGCGAACGGAGCCCGAGGAGGGGCCGGACGCCCGCGTCCACTCTGGTTCATCAGTGTCCATGTGCCCGTCGTGGGGAGGAGCTGTGCCCCCGTGTGGGCGTGCTGTCAGTGAACTACCTCCGTGACTCGACAAGTCACGAGCAACAGGACAAGCAACACGAGCTTCCCGCCCACGTTCACCCTGATGAATGTGGCTGCCACACAAGACCCTCGGAGACCAGGAGCCTAGAGTGTGGCAGAGCTCAGGGGGTGCTGTCACCCACGTCACAAATGCCCCAGTGACCAAGGAGGGGACAGTGTGCCCATCTGGGCGCTCCGCTGAAATGGAGCCAGGAGGGTGGGCACCTGCAGCGCAGAGATTTCTGGAAGGAGCAGGCCTGGCCACACCTGCTGTGCAGCCTTGGTCTTGGCTGCCGTCTGCACACTCCACCTGCATGCCCCCGACCCTCCCCACTAGGGACATGTTTGACGCGTCTCAGAATTTAGGGCCGGGCAAAAACCTTTGTCTTAAAAGATTGCATGCCCCTCTTTTAAGTGAGCAGGGGAGGCCCCGCCACGGGCCGCTGCAACCGCACCGGCACAGCGCACACGGGAGCGCACGCACAGCGCACACGGGAGCGCACGCACAGCGCACACGGGAGCGCACGCACAGCGCACACGGGAGCGCACCCACAGCGCACCGGCGGCCACCGCCCTGTGGTTCCCGCCCCCTCGTCGCCTCTCCGCCTCCCTCTCTGAGCCCACTGGTCCCGTCTGCAGGGCGCCTGGGGCAGGCGGGCACAAGTGGGGAATGAGGAAACCAAGGCGACGCCTGTCCTGTCGGGCTGGAAGGGCCACGGGCAAGTCCTCTTCACAGCGAACGGGTGTCTTTCCAGGTGGGCTTTGCCGAGGCTGATCCGGCCGGTTATCAGACACCCGGGTGCCACGTGCCGATGCCCTTCCTGGGTGGAAAGAGGGCGGGAGCCAGGGACGCAGGGCGGACGGCAGGCAAGCCAGCACATGCGTGCACCCATACGCACCCGTGCGCACTGCACAGCTCAGACTGACCACGTGGGCTCGCAGTCCCCCCAGAAGTGAAGGCAACCCGGGCAGACCGCCCGAGTGCCCAGCAGGAGCCGAGACCCTGCGCTCAGAGAAGCACCAGGGAGGGGCTCGGCTGTGCCCGGCTGCTGCTTCCGGACGCAGAGGGACAGTATGGGGATTGCTGGCTGCCCCAGCCAAACTGTGACCAGAACGCAAGGCTGACAGGAGATTCGGGGACTGGAAACAGGGGAGGGAGCCGGCCACATCCGAGTTCGGACAGCAAAGCCAGTGAGGCAGGGGCCGCTGCTTCAGAAGTCAGTCTCTCGTGCGAAGTCGAGGCTCTCTGCTCCGGGCGCCCACCCGGCCTGAGCTGTGCAATGGTGGATGGCACGACAGAGCACGTGTCCCGGGGGGAGCAAGCTCGGGACCCTGTCTGAAGGACTGGCGCCACACAGTGGGAAGGTGGTGGGAGCGCCACAGAAGGAGCTGGAGGGGCCAGCTGCTGCTGCATCTGTGCAACCTCCCAGGAGGCCCAATCGTCCAGGAGCCTCAGCTCCTTCTTGCACACGCAGGAGTCACGGCAGACCCGCCAGGGCCCACGGGAGAACTGAACACGGGCTCTGCGAAGCACCTGGCACGGGGCAGCATGCTGGAAGGAGGCAGGCGCTGGCGGGCCAAGGGCCCCAAGGGACAGCCACAGCCCCTGCCCAGCCCCTCTGTCTCATGTCTGGGCCTCTGTCTCCATGGCCTCAGGCAGGACCACAGTCCACACTCACAGACGGGACACCAGGAAGCACACCAGCCACGGAGGGAGGAAGACACCCTCGGTGTCACTTCCTACAGCGGGCTTTGGAAGTGGCCAGCAGACCCCAGGGTCAGTCCCCGGGCAAATCCTGGCCACCACTGGGCCTGGGGACCTGCTGAGACAGATTCACCAGAGACTGGAAGTCCAGCGGCGATGTCCAGGGAGGCAGTAGTAGAAGTGACCTCACACAGCACAGCAGCGCTGCCTGCTGGCCACCGGCCTCCTAGAAGTAAGCTGAGCCCTGAAGGGACATCTGCTCACTGAATGTGACTGCCGGCCCAGGGCCTGTGGACATACTTTGCAGTCAAACCAGCACTCGCCATTCACCCGAGTGGCCGGAGTGCCCCCAACAACCACGCTGTGCCACCACGTGGGGCCAGCGACGCCCGCTGTGGAGGCGGCAGAGGAAGAGCTGTGAGCAGCCTCCGCACCAGCCTCCTCGCCGCACTGCCCTCTCTGGCAAGACACCCGTGACAGCCAGTGGCCGGTGCCCTCTCAGACAGCCGCATCAGCCGGCTGGCCCACAGCCCCGGGGCCCGCAGGCTCCAGACCAAAGCTGCCCCTCTCCACGGCACCCTGGGTGCTCTTCTCGCTCCCCTACCCCACCGTCATCCCCCCACATGCACGCATCTGTGGGGCCCTGAGCCGCCCGCCACCCTCCGTGGACACTCCAGGTCCCACGTCCCGTCTCTGTTGCCAGAACCCCGCGTCCCAGCGCCCTGGAGGTGCCTGGCTGTCACCGCTCACCACTGTCACCGGAACCCTGCGCTACCGCCAGGCTGCACAGGCACTTTCCGCCCAGGGGCAGTCACAGCCCTTGTTCAGCTGTTTTCAGACATTCTGGTTTTATATGTTTCTGAGAACCACTCGACCCCTCTGCCCAGGCGCCCCCCAGTGTGGAGGGGCAGAGAACCTGGAATAAAGGCTGCCGCCAATTTTATCCTTTCTGCCCCTCATGAGGGCGACAGTCTTTGGTCCTGACCCTGTGGTCTCATCTCCTTTCTGCCCCCAAGGGGCACCACTCCCAGCAGCCCGGCCCCCGCCATAAAGGGGAGGGGGGTTGCCGTGGCGGCAGCCCAGGCAGCCGAGGGCCAAAGCGGCCGCACAGACCTGTGAATGGGGAATGTTTGCTTCCAAAACACTGCTGATCGTTCCATCTGAGATGGGGATGGCTCGAAGTGCCTCGGTGACCTCGGTGACGTTCCTCATCACCTCTCTCACTCTCACGTCTGAAAGACAACAAAGGAAACGATGGAACAGCCCGTGCTCGGGCTGTTGCCGTGGAAGCAGACTTCGATGGTCACCCTGCAGGGACCATTTCCTGCAGGCTCGAGCTCCAGTCTCAGGGACCTGCCCCAGGCAGGAGCACCACCGCTCACCCTGGGGGCCGGCCACGCCCCGGAGAGGGGCGTCTCTGCTCCCCTGCTCACTCTCAGGGGCCTGCACGTCTAGTGTTTGCTCCAGGAAGCGGTCTGCCCAGGGAACAGTGACCACGGGCCACCAGACCCCCACCTCCGCCTGCATCTACTTGTGTCACTTCTCACCCTGGAGGAGGGCCAGGGAAGGACTTGCAGCAGCCTTCAGACTAGGCCTGTTGAGGCCGCCAGGCCTGGAGGGCCCAGGCGCGGGTCCAGGAATGGGGCCAGGGTGGGGCCAGACCACTGGAGGCCCCTCCCCTCCCCGGGCTGTGGTGCCGGCCTTGGGGCTAGCCTGCTCACCCCAGTGCATCAGGGAGCCATGCTCTAAATCATTACCGACCTCGACGGCACGGCTTTTCCTTCACAGGTTTCCTTGTGGTCATGTTTCTGTGTGAGAAACTGAACATCTTTAATCACTCGAATGTGGCGGAAGCACACACTTACCCGCGGCTGCCGTGGAGTTGCCAAGAAACGCCATGACTGCTGTCCCAGAGAACAGAGTCTCTCCGAGTCTTTGGGCCAGCCTGAAACGGCAGAAGAATGAGTGCGTTTCCACAGGACAGAACAACAGACACCGTGCTGGGTGAGTGACACTGCCGGGCACGCAGGGGCGCACGGGGACACCAGGTGGCGTCTCACAAGGCCCCGAGGGCAGCCCAACACCGTGTCCCAGGTGCCGTGTGTGTGTACCCCCAGACACATGACCCCCAGCTCTGCTCCTCGGGGCCCACCGAGTGGAGGAGTCCGAGGAAGTGGGGGAGCATCACAAACGGCTGCCCGCAGGTGTGGACGGAGTGGGCCAGGCAGACCACGGACCTGTGAGGACTCAGACCCCGAGAAGTTAGAGCTCCAGTGAGCAGGCCGCCGGCACAGAACAGAGTACCCGACGTCACCCCCAGGCTCACACATGGAGAACACGGAACAGAGTCAGCCCCACACGAGGAAGTGACTGAAAGGTCCTGCGAGAGCCCAGACGCACTGCACGCGGCAGCGTCGTCTCGGTCCCAACGCCCTGACCTGAGGCCCCGTTGCCCGCGAGCCTCAGAGCTGACGCTGTTCACACACCTCACAGCTGAAACGTGAGGTCGTGCTGCACGGGCGCGCGGCTCAGAAACCTTGTGCATCAACACGCGTGTTGAAGGGGTGGCACACACTGCCATCTAAAGCGTATCACTGAAGGGTGCAAGCCAGCCTGTCCCCGAGGGAGACCTGGGAGTGGTGAGTCCCGGGACGTACCGGAGCAGGCGCTGCGGGGCCCAGTCCCGTGCGGACGCACATGCACAGCCCTGGGTGCTGGCGTGCCTCAAGCGGCTCCTGAAGAGCTCCCAGGCGCGGGAGAGGTTCCTGCTGAGATCTTCGCAGCTGAGCACGTGGGGCGAGGACCACACCTCCTCCAGCTCCTGGAAGACACCGCAGCGCTGTGGTCAGAAGGAAGCTCCGTCTGCTTCCCGGGGCAGCGCACCTGGAGGTCCGGCCACGAGCTCCAGTCAGCCCCTCCCAGAAGTGTGGGGACTGGCAGGGTGTCTGGTCATTTGTGAAAGCGATTCCTGGTCCTCATGTAGCTCTGCACAGTGACTTTGTGCTGCCTGAAGCAGAGAGCGAGGAGTTCGAAGGGAACTTGCCTCGCAGCCGTCCAATCAGCCGAGACCCTCCCTCCGAGGGAGTCCATGCTGACAGTGGGAAAGCCAGGTGGACGCAGAGACTGGGAGACTGAGCGTGGCACTGAGCCTGCGGCCTGCCCGACTGCCCGGGCCCCTCCCGCACCTCCACCTGGAAAGAATAGGCGCCGAGAGCCTGGCGCTCCACTCCGGGAGGCCTGGGACCACAGACCTATCCCCGGAGCTCTGCATCCTGAGACAAGCCCTGCTGTGTATGACATCAAGGACAGACTCCTCTGCTTTCCATCCAGACTCCCCGGCCACTAGCAGCCTGATCACTGACAACCGAGTACTGATCTGAGCAATGGGTATAGTCTTCGCGCGGTTGTTCAGAGGCCATAGGTCCTCGCCTGTGTTGTTACTGCGAACCTCACCCGGCACTCGAGGCTGTGCGCCAGGGTTTGGTGCTGTGCTGGTCTCTGTTCTCTCACCCGAGCTTCCTCCCTGACAAAGACCTACGCAGCCTGGAAACGCGGATCCGATGGTCACAGTACCCAAGCGGACTGAGGACCAAGTGCTGGGCCGCAAAGGGATTCTCTCTGCAGGCGGCCTCCTGTCCACAGACCCCGATGCCACGCCCAGCTGAGGACTCGGCCCTCACCCTTGCCCCCCGCCCCGCCCCCCCAGCTCATGACTTCACAAATGTGCAACAGGACTGCCTCTGACCTCTCCACTTCCCACGCAAACTCGCCTTTCACTGGATGGACAATTAGGCGAAGTTACCTTAACAGAGAAGCAACACACAGTCTTCGGAACTGGACCTGGGAGAAAGGCAGGCCTGGGCAGACGCCGCCATGGTCCCTGCGGCCCCAGCAGGTCAGGCTGCCACGAGCCCAGCAGTCGTTAGTCCGGGAGGTGGCCCACCCCAGATAAATGTCCCACCCCAGATCCGGCTTCACACAGACGCCCAGCCTGGGTGCCACTGGGAGCTTGTCCGAGTTAACACAAAGGCCAGCGCCAGGCGGCTCCCACCAGCCTGCATGCTCCGGGCACTGGCCACGGGTTCAGGAGGTCAGAGCCCAGGGTGGGCTGGCACGTGGTTAACCACAAGCTCTCTGGTGGACAAGTGCCTTCTTTGTGCAAGTTGCCGGTGTCCCTGCTGTGAGTGCTGCCACGGTGGCCTCACTCCTGCTGCACCGTGAGCCCCTGGACACAGGACTGGGAAGGGCGTGCAGCAGTACGCAACACAGCGCTGTGCACACACAGCGGGCGTGAGCTGGCGCAGGGGCGGAGCCCAGTGGGAAAGAGGCTGAAGCGACGAGGGGCTACGAGTCTGGAGTATCTCGGTCACCTTTTGAGCACCAATCATACGTTCATAGGATTTGATTTTAATGACGTTGATGAGTTACAGCCAGCTTGCAAACTTCCTGAAAACTGCACAGCCCGCTCCTGGGAGTCTGGGCAGCCCCCCAGCGCACCCTGGGGAGAACCCAAGAGGGAAGGGTGCCCCTCGTTCTGCAGCCCTGACCGCCCTCGGCCCCCCACGCAGCACTGTCAGCACGTGAGAGAGGGCCTACCTACCTGGTAGAGGTCGCACAGCACAGCGGCCGCCTGCAGGGCAGCTGCAGCCAGCTGCCGCCCCCAGCCTGGCCTGCGGGTCAAGGCGGCGCACAGCAGGTCCTCGGCCACGGAGGGGTGCTCTGCGGGAGGAAGCAGGCAGACGAGGGGTCAGCAACGACTTGCTCCTCAACCAGCTGTGCTCATAGCGTCATTCGTGCAGATGCAAAGTGACTCGGATTCGCAAACACTCCCTAAGTCACCCAAATGAACATCCGGAACGTGAGGGGGATGCAGTGCCTATGTGTCCCAACTGTAACCCACCCTCGTTTTTCCTGGGCCTCCCTGAGTGTGCAGGGGCTCATTTCCCTCCAGCACGTTCCCAAACGGGCCCCCCTTCTGTACCTCGGGCGCCCCACCCCACACCTGGGCCTACCCCGGGCAGTCCCGTTTCCACCCTGGCCCTGAGCAGAGGTGGGTGCTGATGCACAGGGTGAGGGGAGGGCTCCTACCCAGCTTGCCTCTTGGGTCCCAGGAACAGAGCCCCCTCACAGCCCCGATCCCTCCCCCTAGACCCCACTGGGCCTCCGAGGACTTCCTCTCTGAGCCTGGCTCTTCCTGAAGGCAAATGGCTGTGAGGGGGCCAACCACAGCCCCCAGCAGCCATCTCCTCTGTGTCTTTCTGTCTCCCCACAGCCCCTGCGCCTCCTGCCCTGCAGCCACCTCCCCTCCAACCTGCCTGCCAGGGCCCAGCCTCAGGCGCCTGTGTCCCCAGCCATGTGGACACTGCTGCACACGCATGCTGGGCCAGGTGGAGAAGGGCTGTGCACACTCCCCGTCCCAGGTCACTGCAAGAGCCCCGTCCATGGCTCTGCACAGGCTCGGGGCTTGGTAAATATCCTCCCATTGTTCGTTAAGGAAAATTCACTGTGTTTTATGAGTAACAAAACCTTCCAGTCTTTTTAATCAGAGAGAAAACTCAGGCCTGCTTCCTACAGTGTCTGAAACACCACATTTCTCAGGGGGTCTGCAAAGACGATGCAGCCCTGCACAGCAAGGAGCACCTAAAACACCCCAGGACTTCTCGTCAATCTCGCTGCCTCTCGACTTTGAAAGCTGAGCTCCTGGTTGTGCAAAACTTAGTTAATTCTTAGGAAAATGCCACAGGGGCGAGTGACGTGGCACGTGTCCCAGGGCGGCGGGCCCTCTGCCCAGGGAAGACGCGGCAGCGCCATCAGGAGCCCCACACCTACGGGGACTGAGAGGCCAGGTCTCAGACGTCGTGGTTACGGGGGGAAGGGCTGGGCTATCGGGAGACAGGGCCTGCCCCTGACACCATCCTGCAGCCACTGTCAAAGCCGCCTCTCTCCCGGAAGAACAGCGGGAGCCCCCCGCCTCTGCCCTCCACGTTCCGGCCCCTCTCCATTCCTCTCCTTGCCTCCGCAGACCTGGCTACATGCCCTGGCTCACCTGCCACTATCCCTGTGCTTGGCTTTGGGACACATCGGACGCCCTGCTAAGGCGGTCCAGCCCCACCATGCTCTGGGGCCGCCCCCTGCTCCTGCTGGCCCCTCAGACCGCAGGCCCCTGGACTACAGCTGGGCCCAGGCACCTCGGTCCACTCTCTGGGCTGCAGTTTGCCCATCTGGGAAACGGGAAGGTCAATGCACTGAGCCCAAGGCCCTTGGGTCTGTGGGCCCCGAGCTGCACGCCCGGCTCTCCCACAGTTGCCGTGACCCGGTCCACCCCGAACCCCCCTGGGGTGGCACCTGAACCCTTCCCAGGCCTGCTGCCACCCTCTCAGTCCACAGAACGAAGGGACGGTTTGATAAGGAGAGTGGAGTGACAGGCTGTTTCTCAGTCCGGCTTGAGAATGACATACTTGAGTTTTCTTAAAACGAAACGTAAAAATTCAGAATTAATTTCCTGTTACTAACGTAATTTCAAGTAGGCTATATTAATTTAGCAGCTGCAGCACAGAATGGCCAAATAAAGATAAACACAGGTGCTAATGAGCGTTTCATTCCTTTGAACGCCATCATATTAGCTGACTGGAGGGTCGGAAAGACCCTGTCTCCGCCGCTGGGTTCGGAGTGTTGGGTGAGTAGAAGGTGTGTGAGGGCCTGCTGTCCACAGATGCCTCCACGTGGGGGCGTCCGGCCGACCTGGGTGCTGGTGCTCTGCCTCCACGGCACTGCCAGCGCTCCAGCACCCCCGATCAGAAGCAGATTTTCTTCAAACACAAAATGCACACGACACACAGGGCTTCACTCACACCCATGGCATCTGCTGCCTCCCGCCACCCTCGCTCCTATCTCCCGTATCTTTGCCGGAGAGAGGAGCCAGTTCTCGGGTGTGAGGAGGCTTCTGTGTGGGGAGGAGGGGAGTGGGGAGTGGGCGGGTGGGAACGAAGCCTGGCCCACCCCACACCCCCTGTTTTCACTCAGGAACAGCTCTCCAGGAGTGGAGAAGGGTGATCCGGGACCGTGGGCACGCAGAGCCCTCCAGCGTCTCCAACCGCAAGCCCAGCTTGGCGGGAGAGGAGGCGCAGCCCACCCCGCACGAGCAGCCCACCTGCGAGCGTGAGGAGCCCACGCAGGACCAGCACCTTCACTCTCCGCAGAGTGGCCGCGGCCGCCGGGGGCTGCACGGGCGGCTGGGAGTCCTCGCACAGTCCAGCAGCACTGAGGGGAAAGACGGGCGAATCCCCAGTGAGCCTGCGGGCGGGGTGTCCTCCCCAGCTCCTGCGCGACCACCCACTGCACGGAGAAACGCAGACACTCGAGGGCACGTGCCTCCAGAGCCTGGGGCCCCTGCCTCGCACCCAAACCCCCTTCAGCCCGAGGGTGCCTTGCACACGCATCAGCAGAGAAGTAAGCGTGACAATGACGCGTGCTGTGGATGGTTGCTGACATCCTCGAGCTGAAGGGGACTGTGCGGCACACTCCCACGAGCTCCAGGCAGGCTGGGAACTCTGTGATCACCTCACACCTTTGAAGGCCGGGTGGGTGGTGCAGGAAGCCAGACGCAGGGCCGCGCACAGCTCTGGCCGGCAGAGCGCCCAGGCCTGTGCTCAGCGGGGAGACACGGTGTTGGGCCCGAACCACGCCAGCGGAGACCGGTTACTCCTGCACTGGGGTTCAGAGCGCAGACAGACAGACACCCCACTCTGGCCTTCCCTGGCCAGGAGAGTGACATGGTCATGTGCAGGGCCGTCCACTGGTCGTCGTCTGGGAGTGCACGTTCCAGTGGGTGAGCTGGGGGCTCTAACCATGCACTCCAGCTGGGCCAGAGTCACCGTGGGCCCACCACTCCGTCTCTGCACAGCCACCCAGGGCGGCCCTCCCCACTCGCTCAGTTCACCTTGTTCTGAGTAGGACAGGGAACCACCCGCAAGTGCCCCTTTCTGACGTGCTTAGCCGGCCCCCAAACTGTGGAGGCCAACCCCTCATCCAAGCTCTACTTCTCTGGTTGGGCCTGGACTGATACGGCATCCTACGACCCCTGGAATTCCCTCCAGCCTTCTCTCCAGTGAGCTCAGAGGGATGACAAGGATATCGGGGAAAAAATAGAATGTGACTCTTAGCTTTAAATTTTTGGAATTGATAAAATTTTATCAATTCCAAAAATGAATAAACATCGCAGTAGATAAATTGAAAATATTTAAAGCCCTTAGTTATGATTAGACAGTCAATACATTAATTTGAATTATGACAGTGATATTCTATACACATAAATATTTAAAAACTAATTTACTTTATATAAAGTAGAATTTCATAATTACTTTCATAACCCAGAAATATCCGAAAGTGTAATAAGTGATTACCTTTGCCAGGGGCTGGGTTTCCATACGTTCCCTAGTTCAACAACAATCGTCACATGGTTTCACCTTGACCTCCTCATAAGAAGGGTCACTGAGGCAAAAGCCACTCCGAGAGTGGCCGAGACACCAGGCCCCACGCTGCCACTGGTGTGTGTGTGCGCGCCCAGGGAACCATGGGGCCAGGGCTGCGCAGCGGCCACGCGCCACACAGAACACTCACCTCCGCTCCGCGGCGGTGGCCCTGTGGAAGCCTCTCGGCAGGACAGACACTTTGTTCTCAGGGTTTTCCTTTTCCAAAAGGGGGAGGAATGTTTCCAAAAGCTGTTCCACGAACTCCACTATGCTTCCTGGAGGCAGAGTCATCCTCTCACTTTTTCCTGACTTTGCTGGGGTCAAGGTGAGGTTCAAGAGATCCATGATGTGAAGGTCACTGCCACCTACACTCCAGGCCGCTTCTGGAGGACTTGCTGCCAAGTTACTGACTGAATTAATCAGGAAGCTTTCTAAAAGCAACTGGACCACTGAGACATTAGACGGCTGCTCCTGGTCTACCAGTTGAGTGAGAAGGCCAACGCCAAAATTACCTCCTCTAGAAACGTTCTTGAGGTAGCCCAGAAAGGTAGTGATGCCTGCAGCCAGCAAAGCCGTGTCGTCGGGGGAGCTCCCATTGGCTGTAAGAGGAAATAATGTTTGTATCATTCTGGAGTATTCTTCGTTTGCATATTTATGAAGCCAGTTTTCCATGACTGATGGAAAATCTTCAGTAATTTCTAACGCCTGTGATGAAGTCAGGTTTTCCAGAAAATGGGCAAGTTGCAAAGTTACATTTAGAGGAGCCTCTGAATTAATTGTTTGAATTTCTTTGTTAATTTCAGAGAACGGGGGTCTGCTATTTAACTCATGGTTCAGATCTTTCATGATTTGTTCCGACTTAAGCCACAAATCTTCAAAATTGTAAGCTGCTTCAGGTTTTTTAAGAAAACTGAATAGTTCTTTGAAATACCCTCCTGTAAGGTTTGCGTTCAGAAACGCCATGGACAGAGAGACTAGAGAGCGAGTGTGATTTCCCAGGCTCTGATCACCGGAAAGTGATCTTATCGTCCTTTCCAAATACACAGAAATGTTTCTAAGAGATGCCTCCATGCCTTCACTGTTAAGGATCTTGTTTAAAGTAGCTAGTTTATCAAGAATCTCTTCATCTGATGTAACTTTTGTAAAACTGACATTTTTAAGTGTTTCTATGATTTGTAAAGTGACCTGCTTTATGGGGCCACTGGGACAAAGTCCAGAGATGCTGCCGTTGCTCTGATTTCCAAAAGGTGAGACAAACAGCAACACCTTCTGCCAAACTCCCTGCACGGCTCTCACATGTTTTAACATGGAAGTCTTCACATGGAAGACTTCGGACAGCTCCAGGAGGAGGGAGGTCCAGTCCACTAGCCCGTGAATCACGCAGACTATTTTCCCAGTTAGCTCCATCTGTGTACTTTCGTCTGAACACTGCGGAACTTCACCTGGGGGAGACAGGTGGAGGCTGTCCAGAATACTGGCCACTCTGCTATAGAAGTGGCCATGACAGGCTGCTAACTTCGGATTTTGTTGAAATCCAGAAGTTGTGCGATTCCAGCACCAAACCACAGGAAGGCAAGTTAAAGCCTCTGCAAGGATGCTTGGTTTATCTGATGCTAGTGCAATGGTGTCCAGAAGAGTTTTTATCACATCAGCGAAGTCTTCCTTGGTGACATTAGAAATGCTTGTGCCATGAAGGACCGTGAAGTTGTAGACGTCCTGGAGGACCTCCGTGACATTGTGGCCCACGACTCTCTGCAGGAGCCTGGCGGCATGAGGAAGGGCGTAGTACAGGCTCACCACGACATCCACGTCCTCTCGGGGAAACAGGCGGGACAGCCTCAGCAGCTGATTGACGTTCCAAGCACGGGAGCTATCTACCAGCTTTTCCATCAAACCAACAAGCAAGTCGACCCCCATGTTATCAGTACCTGGTCTACTTATATTCTTAAAAAATTCCATTAGGCTTTCACCAACTTGTTCAAGTTGGTCTACCAGAAGGTCTATGTCTGTTTTCTTCAGGGCAAGCAAAAGAGAAGCTACCTTCTTTAAAACTTTATGATTACCTGGATCTTCCGGAATATTGTGAAGGACGGAGGGCATCAAGGAGTTGAATATATCCCTAATCAACTGAATACCAAGACCCACAGCTTTCATTATTTCATGTGGAATTATTTTGGATGAATTTTGGAGCTCATGCGATAAGTTGAACGCAAGGTAACTAGCTAAATGAAAAAGCGAATGGCCTAGATGATTTATATCCTTTTCCTTTGGACTGGTAGTAAATATATTTAAAAACATTTCAGCTTTAGAAGAGAGGTTATTTTCCAGAATGTTAGGGAAAATATCTCTCACAAGTTCTTGAATTTCTTTCCCCAGAGCTACTAAATGCAGCCAAATATTTTGAAACTGGCTAGGAATTTCATCTGACACTTCTGTGGGTCGTAGAATTAACTCAGTAAAACGTTTCCAGATGGCTGGAGATGCAAACTCAGAGTCTCCGGTTAAGTTGCTGATAATCATCCTCACTTGGTTTGTGGAATCATTTAAAAGAGTTAATAACATCTCGAATTTTGGTACCTTTTCTTTTTCAAAGACTGTAATAAGAATAACATGCAGAAAGTCAGTTATGTTTTTTAAGTAAATATTCACACAATTTATATTTGACATATTCAATGAACAGCCAGGTTCCACTGTATTCAACAGCCAAGTAATGAGCGTCAATGTGGAGTTAATTTTGTTTTCCACGTCTCTGAAACTCCTCAGAACACCCTGAAGATGGTCTTGTGAAGAACTGGGGTTAGCTCTCCCATAGAGATGGTTTATGCTGTCCACCCGTTTGATGCATCCTCTCAGTCTGCTAGTGGTGTCCTCAGAGTAAAATGAGGAATTTAACAGGGCCAGGATATGTAATGTCGTTTGTGAGGCATTTACATGTAACAAGCCATCTTCCAAAATAAACTCAGTAATATTTTGGAAAATATCAGCACAGGACAATAAATCGTGGTCATGTGACACATTTCTAAGAAATAATATTGTTTCTCTAAGGTCAGTGATGATACTTTCAAGCTGTACTTCATAATCCGTGAGGTTATTTGAAAGAAAGTGATCTATCAAACATACATGTCTATCTCTAGGTTCTGAGGTATTGCTTAATTCCATGAAGATGCCCAGCAGGGAACAGAAAAACCCCCTGCTGGCACTTGTGTTCAGTGGAAACGCCTCCAGCTGACGCAGGGCAGTTTCCACCGTGAACAGGGACTGCTCGACTTGGTCCCGGGGCAGGGACTCGACTCTGACTAATGCACCCCGGAGTGCTGCCCAGAGACGCCTGAGAGTCAGAAACCCCTCCCAGTCACGGAAGCTGCCCCCTTGAGGTAGGTTTTTAAGTAGACGTAGCATGAGTCTCGCAGGGCGATGGGTAGGAAATAGCCCCTGGCAGCCTTCAGAAATCTTCATGTCACTTTCCAGTTCATCCAAAAGCTGAGAGAGGCCAGCATGGAGGGGAGCGAAGACGTTTGCATCCCACTGCAAAACCTGTGCCGTGCCTGCCCAAATCTCAGCCCACATGTGCAGCCATGACACGAAGCAGTGCAGAGCCTGCAGCCCACTGAACATGCCATCATGTGTGGAGAGATTTGGAAGAACCTGTGCCCATGGGAGAGCCCAGGGAGACCCCCCATCTGCTGAACGATTCACAGGAGTTGTGCTTCTGTTATCCCAAGCAAAGCATTCGCTACACAGCAAGGCTCCTGCTGAACCCTCGAAGAGCTGGTTCACATACTGCAATAAAGAAACACGGAAATCTTCGTCCTCCATGAAGAGCTGCTTGAGGCCCATCAAGGTCACGTGGGTCGCTTCCCACGCTGGGCTCTCTGTAGACACCAGGGAGTGGGCTTGAAGCTCCAGAAAGTTGAAAACAGAAAGTAATTGTTGACAATAAGATAATTCAGAAATCCCTCCAAGAAATTCTGTTGTCTCATATAAAAATGCAAATGCTCTACTGATGTTTTGAAAATTAAATTGCTTTATGATATCCAAAATGTGTTTTGAGGTTTGTGTAAGGGAAGATAGCAAGGACTCTCTACTCTGAATGCCCGACAATTTATAAATATATTGGTAAAATGAAGAATACACCTGCAGAAGAAAAGCTGTGTCTTCATCCTTAAAGACATTTAGATATACATGAGTCAGTATTTTATCCACTTCTCGTTTTTGGGGTTCAGAAAGGGCTGAGAAAAGGTCAGATGCGTTCCTGACAGCATATACTGTGCCCAGAGCTTCTGAGACTTGTTCCAGCCCCAGAAACCCAGACTCATAGAGACTGTTTAGTATAGTTTTGCTTAGATGAACAAAATCCATTTTCATAGCTGCCGATTTAGGCCAATCCAAACAAAACAACTGGGAAAAGTTAAAGCTTTTACTAAGAATCTTCTCATTTCCTAGAACAGAAAAATTTAGAAGTGCAGACAAGGTTTCCAGCTTAGCTCTGTCTCCTTTTGGAATGTCATCCACCCACAATTCCAGTAGCTTGGGATTAATTTCAAAAAGTATTGCTTCTATAAGTCTCAAAATATAGCTTGACTCCTTCTTTTCAAGAGTTTGTGTTTTTTCAATCATCTCTTTACCAAATTCCCAAAGTTTCTGAGTGACAATACCAGATGGCTCTCTTTCTAAACCCTTTAAATGATTTCCCCACAAGTGACTTGTATTCAGAACAGTCTCAGTGGGCCCACTGGGTGAGTTGAAAGGGTTAGGCAATAACAATTTCTCCAAAAATTCCACAAACGACAAGAGAAAGTTCATTTGGTCATCTTCCAGTGTATGCAACTTCTTATCCATCATTAGAAGCTCCTTGGTGGAATTTAAGACCCTATAATGTTAATAGAACCGTATTAGTATCAGAAAAAAATAAGTTAAAGACAAATTCAACTTACCAACTCTTCATGATAATATTCAAGACTTATTTACAGTAAAAGATACATAAAATATTTTCTAGACAATATGCTTTCCCAACAGGAATTAGTGTGAACATTTGAGAGTGTTTTAGCACTCCCATATTTAGCTTCAGACTTGCTTGCTGCACCAAAACCAATGCATTTTATTTTATTCCATGAGTTGATATGTATGGTTGTTGACGATAAATTTGCTATTCCTGCCAGAACCACCTGAGGATTCGATCCCTATGAAATCGCAGAACGTCTTGGCTGCAGAGGTTGTCCGAATAGCACGGTGTGTCAGAAC
>PVIA01012105.1:0-39767 GCA_004024845.1 Tonatia bakeri | reverse complement strand
GGGCTGGCTGAATGGGAAACTGAGACTCAGACCTGACTGTGTACTATGGTGGGGGTTACCATGGTGGGAGAAACTCTCAGTCTCACATGAGAGTTTGTTGGAAAGTGGGGCTAGAACCCAGCAATGGAGCTACATTGTTCCCTCTCAGACCACTTCCCCAGTGACTGTGTCACAATGAAGCAAAGAGGGTTGCCCTGTCGTGGTGAATATTTAAGGCACTGCCCCCTTACAACTTAATAAGTGTGCGGAGACAAAAAAAATAGGGCCCAAATGAAAGGACAGAGCAAAGCTCCAGGGAAAGAACTAAGCAATGAGGAGATAGCCAGCCTTTCTGATGTGGAATTCAAAACATTGGTAATCAGGATGCTCACAGAACTGATTGAGCTTAGTAGAAAATGAAAAAAACAAATGAATACTACCCAAAGTGAAATAAAAGAAAATATACAGGGATCCAACAGTGAAGGGAAGGATACCGGGATTCAAATCAATGGTTTGGAACAAAAGGGAAAATAAACATCCAGCTGGAACAGAATGAAGATATAAGAATTCAAAAAAGTGAAGAGAGGCTTAGGAAACTCTGGGACAACTTGAAACATTTCAATATCCGAATTTTAGGGGTACCAGAAGGAGAAAAACAACAGCAAAAAATTGAAAACTTATTTGAAAAAGTAACGAAGGAAAACTTCCCCATCTGGTGAGGGAAATAGACTTCCAGGAAGTCCAGCAAGCCCAGAGAGTCCCAAAGAAGTTGGACCCAAGGAAGCACACACCAAGGCACATCATAATTACATTACCCAAGATTAAAGAGAAGAAGAGAGTTAAAAGCAGCATGAGAAAAGGAGACCATTACCTACAAGAGTTCCCAAAAGACTATCAGCTGATTTCTCAAAAGAACCTTGCAGGCAAGAAGGGACTAGAAGGAAGTATTCAAAGTCATAAAAGGCAAGGACCTATATCCAAGGTTATTCTATCCAGCAAAGCTGTCATTTAGAATGAAAGGGCCGATGGAGTGCTTCTCAGATAAGGTCAAATTAAAAGAGTTCATCATTACCAAGCACTTATTATATGAAATTTTAAAGGGACTTATCTAAGAAACTGAAGATGAAAACTATGAACAGTAAAGTGACAACAAACTCACAACTATCAACAACAGACCCTAAAAAAAAAACCCCAACAACAACAAAAACAAATACTAAGCAAAGAACTAGAACAGAAATAGAATCAGAGGAATGGACATCACATGGAGAGTTTTCAGTGGGGAGAGGGAAAGAAAGAATGGGGGGCAAAGGTACAGGGAATAAGAAGCATGCTTGGTAGGCATAAAATAGACAGGGAGAAGTTAAGAATAGTATAAGAAACAGAGAAGTCAAAGAACTTATATGTACAATCAATGGATATGAACTAAGGGGGAGGAATGCTGGAGGGTTGGGGGGTGCAGGGTGGAGGGGGTATAAAGAGGAAAAACACTTACAGCATAGTCAAAATATACTTTTTTCCCTCAATTTTGTGACCTTTTCAGTTTTACATGTTATTAATTTTTAACATCATCCCATTGTGGTCAGAGAAGATACTTTTTATGTCTATCTTTTAAATTGATTTATATTTAATATATGGCCTAACATATGGTTTATCCTGTAAAATGTCCCATGTGTACTTGAGAAAAATATGTATGCTATTGTGCTTGTGTAGAGTGCTCTTTATATGTCTGCTAGATTCAATTGATCTATATGCTGCCTAAGTCCTTTATTTCCTTGCTTTCTTCTGTGTGGTTGTTCTGTCATTATTTTGAATGAAATATTGAAGTCTCCAGCTATTGCTGTAAAACTATTTCTTTTTTAAAATTATCTCAGTTTTTGCTTCATATATTTTGATGGTCTGTCATTAGTGCGTAAATGTTTATAATTGTTATATTTTCTTGTTCTATTCTGTGTATACTACATATAATATACATTATATACACTAGATATATATCTCCTGTTATCCTCTAATTATTATTTGCATGGACTATCATTTTATATCCCTTTATTTTCAGTTTTGTTGTGGCTTTGGATCTGAAGTATGCACATGTAGACAGCATATAATAATTGAGTCATGTGTTTTTATTCATTCTGCCAATCACTGTCTTTTACATTTAAAGTAATTGCTGATAAAAAGGGGTTTACTTCCATAATTTTGCTATTTGTTTACTATATTCCTTATAGCTTTTCTGTCCCTCATTTCCTGCATTACTGTCTTCTTTTGTGGTAAGGCAGGTTTTTTTGTAGTGAAATGTTTAAATTGTTTTCTCACTTCTTTTTGTGTATATTCTATATCTGTTTTCTTTGTGGTTACCATGGAGATTAAATAGAATACCCTAAAGTTATCATACTCTAGTTTAAAATTATACCAGCTTAACTTCAGTAACATACGAAATCTCTGTTCCTTCATAGCTGTTCTTTATCCCTTTTGATTCATAAAACTACTGTCTTTACATTTTGTGTGCCCTGAACATAAACTAATAATTCTCTTAAATGCATTAGTCTCAGTACAGATTGGTAGTTACAAAATAATCATGGGGATGTAAAACATAACATAGAAAATGTAGTCAATAATATTGTGATAACTATGTGTGGTGCCAGGTGGGTACTGGAAATATTAGGAGAAACACTTGTAAAGTATATGCTGCACACCTGGAACTAATTCAAAATAATACTGAATGTAAGCTGTAATTAAAAAATAAATAAATGTATTGGTGTTTTACATTTTATGGAAAACAAGACTTGGAATTGCAAACTAAAGTAACAAAAGTTCTAGCTTTTAGACCAACATTTTAAAAAATGTATTAGCTACTTAAATCATGTCAAAACAAACAGTGCAGCCACAAACTGTTGTTGCAATAATTCTATCTTTTCTGATTGCCTATGTATGTATTTTTACTGAGATCTTTATTTTTCAATATAGAAATATAAAGGTACTGGTTAGAGGTACTGGTTAGTGTTCTTTTATTTCACCCTGCAGGACTCCCCAGACGGAGCATTTCTTGCGGGGAAGGTCTAGTGGTCATGAAGTCCCTCAGCTTTTGGGTTATCCAGGGATGTATTAATTTCTCCATCATTTTTAAAGGACAATTTTGCCAGATATACGATTCTTGGTTGATAGCTGTTTTCTTTTAGCGTTTTGAATATATCAGCCCACTGTCTCTGGTCTCCAAAGTTTCTGATGAGAAATCTGCTGATAATCATATTGAGTTTACCTTTTATTCAGTGATTTTCTCATCTCTTGCTGTTTTCAAGATTCTTTTGTCTTTGGCCTTTGAAAGTTTGATTATAATGTGTTTCACTGTGAAATTCCTACTTTTAAAAAACATCCTCACTGAGGATATGCTTACTTATTTTAGAGAGAGAGGAGGGAGAAAACATTGATGTGAGAGAGAAACATTGATCAGTTGCTTCCCATACATGCTCTGACCGGGGATTAAACCTGCAACCTACGTGTGTGCCCTGACAGGGGAGCACACCCACAGCCTTTGGTGTACAGGATGCCGCTTCAACCACTGGAGCCACCCAGCCAGAGCACGCACATTTTAAATATGAACAAGGATTGACAAACTGCCTACCAAAGAAGTTGTGAATTGGTATCTCCACCAGCAGGGTTTGAGTTCTTATTTTCCTACTTTTTCAGCAAGTCATATAATAAAGCATTTTAATGCTAATATGGCAGATTAAAATGGCATATTACTGTTGTATGTTTGAATTTCTTTAGTCACAAGAATATGCATTTTTATATTTGTTGGAGATCTGTATTTCCTTTTTAAGCCAACATTTAGAAATTATAGTTTCAAAAAATCAGACTCAATTCATTTTCTATAGATTTGACTATATAAACATTAAAATATCTATAAGTTAAAAACCAATAAAATACCATCACTAAATATAGAAAGTGGAAGTCCATCTCTAAACTAGGAAAGAATGATTGAAACATATGTAAATATGGATAATATAAGCGTTTCTTTTAAATCACAAAAAGAAGAAAACACTCAACTTTAAAATAGGTAAAGGGCATACACAGACATAGAGGTCAAATAACCAATAACTATATGAACCAGTAAAACTCACTAAAAAATAAAAATGAGGTATCAAATTCAGTTATCAAACCAGCAAGGAATTTTTTTCTTACAGTAATTCTTAATGTTGCAAGAATTCAGCAGCATGGAGAGTCTCACACAGTGGTAGAGTAAGAATTGGTCTACTCTAAGGTAATCATTAAATTGCCTTTAAATGTGTAATAACCAGAGGATTTTTTAGGGCAGTGAAACTATTCTGTATGATAGCATAAAGGTGGATACATGTCATCACACATTTATCCAAACCCATTTAATGTACGGCACTGAGTGATCACTAATGTAAACAGTGGAGTTTGAGTGATTTGAGGTGTTGATGGAAGTCCATCGGCTGTAACAATCACCCCACTCTGGTGAGGGACATTGATAATGAGGAGGTGTGCGCAGGTGGGGCAGGGAGTATATGGCAAATCTCTATGCCTTCCTCTCAAGTTTTCTGTGAACCTAAAATTGCCCTAAAAAGTAATCTTATAATAAAGAAATTTAATATGTATAACACGCTCTCTGATACATTCTACTTTTAGAAATTTATTCTAAGGAAGTCAACAGAGATGTAAACAATACTTTACAGATGCAGATTATTCATGGCACCATTATTTTTAACAGGAAAAATACACACCCAATGTGCAATAATCTGGGATGTTAAGTGAATGTTGGTATGGCTATATGATGGAATACCATGTAGACATTAAAAATCAGGAGCAGACTATTAGAACAGAAAAGAAATTGTTCATGCTACATTAAGGCAATACTCAAAGGGCAGTATTGACCATTTGATCTCACTATGGGGTGGAGTGTGCGTGTGGTGTGGAGCGCACGAGTGTTACAGGAGGGATCTGGCCAGATCACTGGGCAGTAGGAAGGCAACTCTGAAGTGGTGGGGGAGAGCCTGCCTTCCCCAGAGTGGCGGAGGAGTCGGGAAGTGCTGGAGGCAGCCCGATGGAAGCGACCTCCTGGGTTGCTTTTCATCCCCCTGGGTAAGAGTAGACAAGCTAGCACAGCTTGTGACACACCAAGTATGTGCCAGGCTAGTGAAATGTTTACACAAGGAAGAAGACCCTTCTACTGGCTTCTGTAGCATGTAGGATTTTGGACTTGGACTTTTAAACAGATGGCACATGGAAGCTTGTTGCATTTTTCCTTTCCCTTGCTCTCCCAGTAGGGAGCCAGCTTGTGGAAGCTGAGCCCTGAGCTGGGCCTGGCTGTTGGCAACCCCTGAGATGCTGCAGCTCCTGGCTCAGGCCCAGACTTCACCCCTTTTCAGTGCTTGGACACATGGGCCAGAATGCTCACCGGCCAGGGTGCAAGTAGCCTCAGGTGCCTAAGACCCTGCAAGTAGAACCTCCTTGCACCAAGGGCTGCAGTGGTCTGGCAGCAGCCCTAGGCCCTGGGAGGGTGAAGAAGTTGTGGCAAGGCAATGGTGACACTGGTCCCACAAGTGTGCACTCCAGGGAGAGAGAGCCTGAAGATGGAGAGCCATCACTGTTCGCATAACAGCATTGGGTCCCAGGAAGACAGAGAAAAATGGAGCAGGCTGTCTGGACACTGAGTCTGGTTCTGAGGGTGACTGGCTTCTTTCTGTGTTTTGCTGAAGAAGTTGGCCTGGAGCCAGGGAGTCCCCAGCTCCCCCAAACTGGATGATGTTTTAATAAAGATTTTTTTCCTTCCCCATCAACCTTTGTGTTATGCCTGTGTACAGTGGCAGGCGGCTGAATCCCACTTTGTTAGTAACATAGACACCACAGGAAAAATTTTTGGAAATATGCCCAAGAAATATTAATTGTAGCTATCTCTAGATGATACAATTGAAGATGATCTGTATTCCCTTTTGTAGTTTTCTGCATTGTTTACATTTTATTTTACAATGTACATGTAGTACATCTTTCTCCTAAACTATAAAGCTAGACAAATTATTTTCCATTGTATTAGTAATTTTTGTAGAACTTATGATATTCTAGTTTGCAACAAACTAAAGTAATGCTAGAAAGATGCTACACAGTAGAAGTTGAATGTTAACTTTTAAAAAAGAATATCTCAATTATTTACATTGAAATTACAGTCTTATTTATACTGGTGTTTCATATATTGCTGCAAGGTCGGGTTACCCTCATTATGGAGAGGGAAACCGCATTCTTCTGATGGACATAGAACAGCCGAGGTTACTTTTGGACAAAGACTAGCAGCAGCACTTAGAGTCTGAAAAAAAACCCCTTGATTTTAAACTTGCATTTTTTCGCAGTGACAAATGGTTGGTTGAGACTCATAGTAAGAAGATTTTCCAGAGCTGTAACCTACTGGGTTGTGTTTTTTAAAAACATGTAATTTGAAAATTAAAATTATCTTGTTCATTTTAGTCTGGCAGTTTCAGAAATTAAATTGTTTAAGATGAAAGTATGTGAGTAAGCACCATGTCTTCTTTTTAATCCTATGGTAGTTTCTAAATTTACTGCAAATATACAAAGAAGCTGGAAATTAGCCTAATACTCAATGGGGCAGAACACTTTTTTATCTTGATGAGAAAAAGAAAGATACTGTGGGAGCTGCCCAATGTTACATTAAAAAATGAGCAAATTGCTTACTGTATGAATTACTTAATTTGGAAATATACTCACTGTTGTTTGGGTTTACTGTTTTTATTCGCACTTTCCACTTTTCGGTGTATGGGGGCAAGCTCACCATTGGTTGATGTGTGGTGCCTCCTGAAGAATTACTGAGGCACACAAGTGACTCTCTGTAATTCCCTTCTCTAGAAACAGCTGTTTTCTGTCATTAACTGTTTCCTTGTGCCTCACTAACACACTCCATCATGGAATCAACTGCCAGATGATTTTATCTCATCCCTAGTTGCCAGTGTTTTTAATAGAAATTCCTTTCTTTCAAAAACCCTTTCTTTGGGGTTTGGAATCTGCTTACATTTTAACAGTTTTTCTATTGCTCTGTTTACCTTCTTTCAGAACTGCTAAAAGGACTGAAATAAGCAGGCCTTTTTTTCTCCCCGACACACAATGTGGGGCTCCGCAGGGCTCAGGCAGCCCTCAGCCATCTTCTTTCCTTTCACGCTGTCTTCCCAGGTGATCACGTAAGTTCCGAGTTTAAGTACCATCTGTGCTGCTGTCTCCCCAAAGCGTGTCTTTGCCTCAGACTTCTCCTCTGCGATGTGAGCCAACAAGCCCAACTGCCAACTTCCGCAGAGACGCCAGCCTAGACTACGGTGTCGGAATGAAGGTTGTAGGGGCTGGGGAGCAATGGAAATTATTTTACTTAATCTTTCACTTCACAGAGGAGAAACCCTAGGGTAAAAAGAATTCAGGGTTGTGTCTACCTGGCATTTTCAGAGAGCTGCCAGTTACATTTATCGGAAACATGGCAAAATTAACACGTCTGAACAATTTTTCAATTTGCTGCACCAAACCATCTCCCTATTCTTCAGCTTTTCTTATGACTGTAGATGGCACCATGATCCCCCAACTACTTAAGCCCAAAACTAGGAACCATACGGGGTTCCTCACTTTTGTTACTAATCCATCTGCATGTCTTCTTAGTTCTGGTGAAACACATCTTGTGTGAATCCACTTCTGTCCATGGCCACCATCCCCACCTTGTCTGGGCTGCGGTCAGTCAGTGCCTAGACCACTATAGCAGCTTTCTTTCACTCCTGCCTGATTCCAGCCTGTTTGCCAAAAAGCTGCAAAAGTGACCATGTTAAAGTGCAACTCAGAACCAAAGGGACTTAGAAGGGCGTCTCAAAGGCTGAGAGAAGCAAAGGTGATGGTGAACATGAGGAGCCAAGGGGACCCTGGGGGCTGGCAGGTGGGTTGTGAGGAGCTGACAGAGCACAAAGTTACAGCCAGGGGAGGCAGGCACCTGCGTGGGGCCTCACCAGCTCACCTGAGCCTGAAGATGGGCCAGTCAGTGCTGCCTCTGTGATGGGGACTTCAATGCTGGGCCTCACTGGTCATCGTGCCTGTCAGTGTCACTCCCCAGTTATATGAACTTGGACATGGCCCTGAACCCTGAGTCTGGCAATGACACACTTGGATGAATGATCACTGTGCTTCCTTCCAGCTTTGTCTCTTCACCAGCCTGTGACCAGGTCACACTGGGGTTGTGTGTCTCTGTACTTCACACTCAAGGCCATTCCTGGTGGCCAGAACTACTGCTGTTTAGTTACAATGAGGCCCTGGATGGCTTGATGTATACTTCTGAGGTAACAGTTTTTCTTTGACACTCTCACTTTCCCTCTGTACCCTTTTTTCTTCCCTGGCAGTAGTTCTCCTCAGTGAGCCTGGGGTATGCAGGCTGCTGCCTCACTGTCAGGGACCTCCCTGATTTCCAACACTGTGCCCAAGCCCTGTGTGGGCAAGAACCAATGCTGCAAACTTCTCTAGTCCTGCTTTTATTAACACTCACTCTTCGTCATGAAAAGGACCTGACTGACTTTCCCTTTGTATGTCTAAAGTACAAACAAACAAACAAACAAATCCCCTCCCCCACTCAGCAGAAATCTACAAGGAGCAGAAATCAGGAGTGGAGAGGACAACAAAACTCTGAGTGCTGGAAAATAGAAGGAAAAGTGGGAACTGGCTTAGCAGACTAGAGAAAGTCGAAAACTATGCCACCCGTGGGGGATGTTTAGAGAAGCTTGATTCAGAAAAGGTAACACAAGAAAATAGGAAAGCCTCAGGAACTGTGAGTGTCAGGAACCTTGCAAAATAGAAGCAAGTGGAGCTAAGAATAGGGCCATTTGAAAATCTGTGTAGGAAACAATCCTACATGCCGCCCCCACTCCACGTAACTGAGTGACTCCCTCCCCTCAGCAGACTATTGTCTTACTTTGAGAGGAGTAGAACCAGGGGAAAAGGGGGAGACAAGACAAAAAAGTATGTACTGATTGATGAGAACCTAAGCTCCCTTCCCCCATTTAACTTCAAGGTGTTCATAGCCAGACCCACACCTCCCAGGGTCCTCCTTGGGGAACGTGACCATAGCAAGAGAAAACATCTAATGATGCTGGTAATTGTGGGTCCTCAAATGCAGTGGTTAACTCCAGTCAATGCACAGTGAAGCCTAAGAGTTAATAAATAATTTCCCCTCCACACACACACACACATATAGAGCTTCTAGTGAAACTTTTTCAGTGCCTCACCCTTAAATAAGACAGCCAAAGATCACCAGACATGTGAGAAACCCTTTTCCACATGAAAGACAGAAACTAAGACATAAAATAAGGAACTCAGAGGAGACAGTGACAACATAGGAAACAGAATATAAGTTTTTTTTGAAATTATAATTTAAATCTTCATAGTTCCATGCATCAAGGATAATGTGTTCATCCTTCATTAGGAGATGGTAAAACTCTGATAGAGGAATTAAAAATTGAATAGAAGGGTTGGATAATAAAGTGATGATTAATCTCTCAGAATTTAGAACAACAAAATATGTAATATAGGAGAAAAATAATAAGGAAATTAAATGGTTATTCCCAGAGGTCCCACAAATAGACATTTGAGTTGGGTCTACTGTTGACTAGAGAGAATGTATGGGAGAAAAGGATCAGAAAAATGATTTATCAGAATTGAAAGATAGGAGTATCGAGCTTAAAGGGTTCATTGACTAACCAACACAGTGTGTGAGGGACTTCTAGTCAAGATGGAGGTGTAGGTAGACATGCTTTGTCTTCTTATGGAACCATAGGAAGGATTACGACTAGATCTCAAAACAAATAACACCCAGAGCTGTTGGAAAATCAAGCTGTATGGAAGTCTGACAACCAAGGATTTAAAGAAGACACATTCATCCAGATGTGTAAGAGGGGCAGTCATGAAGGTAGATGGAGAAGCATGGAGGGTAGTGGCAGCAGAAGAATGGATGGTCCTACATTCACATATGGTGGATAAAAATTGGGAGGGATACCTTCAGAGTGAGTGATCCCAGCCTCAGGCCAGACTGCACAGCTCAGGGTTCCAGTGCCAGGAAGATAAATCCCCATAACTTCTAGTAAAAACCAGTAGGGGTTGGGGCAGTGGAAGAAACTGATGGATTTTCAGGAGACTCCATCTGAAGGACCTGCACAGATTTAGAACATATGCAAACCCTCCTACTCTGGAATACACCACCAGGGCAACAGCTGGAAGGACACCAGTCATATATGGTGGGTGAAGTGACTGGAAACAGGGTGAGTGCCCAGCAAACCTCCAGAAGCCAAGGCAGTGAGTGGCATTGTCTCCTCTCTAAGCCCTCTGCCCACACACAGCCACAAAGTGATGTGTGTCACCCCTCCCTGGCGATCACCTAAGGCTCTGCCCCACACAATTTACAGGTGCCTTTCTGCAATAGGCCACTCTACTAAGACAAGGAGTCAAAGCAGCTCTACCTAATACATAGAAACAAATACAAGGAGGCTGCCAGATTGAGGAGACAAAGAAATATGGCTCAAATGAAAGAAAAGAATAACCCCCCAGAAAAAGAGCTAAATAACATGGAGATAACCAATCCATCACACGCAGAGTTCAAAACACTGGTGATCAGTGTACACAAAGAACTCATTGAGTATGGCAACAACATAAAAGAAGTGAAGATTACATTAAATGAAATGAAGAAAAATCTACTGGGAGACAACAGTGGAGGGGATGAAGCTGGGATTCACATCAATGATTTGGAACATAAGGAAGAAATAAGTATTCAACCAGAACAGAAAGAAGAAAAAAGAATTAAAAAAAAAACAACGAAGGTAGTATAAGGAGCCTCTGGGACATCTCCAAACATACCAACATCCAAATTACAGGGACCCAGAAGGAGAAGAGGAAGAGCAAGAAATGAAAACTTATTTGAAAAAATAATGAAAGAAAACTTTCCAGCCCTGGCTGGCATAGCTCAGTGGATTGAGCATGGGCTGGGAACCATAGCATCACAGGTTCGATTCCCAGTCAGGGCACATGCCTGGGTTGCAGGCCACGGCCCCCAGCAACCACACATTGATGTTTCTCTCTCTCTCTCTTTCTCCCTCCCTTCCCTCTCTAAAAATAAATAATTAAAAAAAAAACTTTCCTAATCTGGTGAAGGAAGTAGACATACAAGTCCAGAAAGCACAGAGAGTCTCAAACAAGTTGGACACAAAGAGGACCACACCAAGACACATCATAATTAAAATGCCAAAGGTTAAATATAAAGGCAGAATCCTAAAAGCAGCAAGAGAAAAGTAGAAAGTTACCTATAAAGGAGTTCCCATAACACTGTCAACTGATTTCTCAAAAGAAACTTTGCAGGCAAGAGAGGATTGGCAAGAAGCATTCAAAGTGATGAAAAGCAAGGACATACAACCAAGATGACTCTATCCAGCAAAGCTATCATTTAGAATGGAAGGGCAGATAAAGTACTTCCCAGACCAGGTAAAGCTAAAGGAGTTCATCATCACCAAGCCATTATTACATGTAATGTTAAGGGACTTGTCTAAAAAAAGAAGATCAAAACTATGACCATTAAAAGGCAATAAATTCACAACTATCAACAACTGATTCTAAAAAAACAAACTAAGCAAACAAGCAGAACAAGAACAGAATCATAGAAATGGAGATCATTTGGAGGGCTATCAGTGAGGAACAGGAGGGGGAAGGATGGGGGAAAAGGTGCAGGGACTAAGAAGCATAATTGGTAGGTACAAAACAGACAGGGATATGTTAACAGTATAGTAAATGGAGAAGCCAAAGAACTTAGATGCACAACCCATGGACATGAACTATGCGGGGGGGTGGGATGATGGTGGGAATGGGGGTTACCAGATGGAGGGGGGCAAAAGGGAAAAAGATTGGACAACTGTAATAGCATAATCAATAAAATATACTTTAAAAAACAATGTATAAAAAAAGATCCATGCAAAGTCACTTAGCATTAAATTTCAGAACACTAGGAAAAAGAATAGATTCCTAAATCCTCTACATAAAAATCTGGTAATAGAAAGAAGGATCAGGAATCACAGATGGCAAGAGACTTCCCCAAAAGCAACACTAGATATTAGAAAAACAATGAAGAGTGCCTATTCGATTCATAGGGAAAATAATTCCCAGCCCAGAATGCTATTATCTACACAAATTATTGATCAAAAATGAGGGTAGGGAAAAGACATATTAGATGTGCAAGGCCTCAAATTTTACTCTCCAAGTGTTCTTTTCCTGAGAGCTCCTGGAAGAAGTCCTTCATCAGATATGACAGTGTGCCCAGAGGGGAAGATGTGGAGCCTGCAGGGGTCCAGTAGGACAGCACCGGGAAAGGCACATGACTCGCAGGCCCTCTGGTTAGAACAGGACAGGGGGCTCCAAGAAGGAGGTCCTATGAAAAAGATGAAATTGATAAGATTATCTGAAGTACTGCAACGTGCTGAGTACTGCATATAAATGGAGGAGAATTTGAGGTTAAATGAAAAATAGATACAAAGAAAACAGCAAGAGTTACAACAATAAAATGGTAAAAGAAAAATTAACTAGCGTGCATATATGGCTCAGCTGTGAATAGTGTTTGTCATGAGAATGTGAACCTTCGTGTGCGAGTGCACGTGCACACGTATGTATTTTTGTGGGTTGGGTAAAAAGGAGCTACATCTTCACTTCTGTAACAGGAACTGATAAGCACTACCTAAAAGCTAAGAGAAAGATCCAGAAATCGCAGCACCCACATTTTCTTTAGAATTATGATTGCAAAGAACAGAAGCTAAAAGAGAGGTTGACTTTGTGGAGTCAGAACTTGCAGTGGGGAAAGGCTAGAGGGGGCTTTTGTGTTGTTGTTATAAGCCTTATACACCATTTGGCTTATAAAGTGTTTTAACTTTTTAAAGTGTTTTATAAACTTTACTCGGAAGGGAGGAGAGGAAGGAAGAAAGAAAGGAGGGAGGAGGGAAGGACGTGTAAATTAGTTTATGTTAAGATAATTATGATCTATAACAGCTTAACACATTACCGTTCCCAAGAGCAACGGTGTTTTAAAACGTGACAAGAAAATCTGTTTACACTGTAACCCAAGAACATGAATCAGGCCCCATGAGAAGTGAATGGGGGATACATGTCGGAGCCGTGTGAACTGAGGAGATTACCCAGCACCTGGCAAACCACGCGTGGAAGAATGGGCAGAGCTTGAACAGCTGGAGAAAAAGGGAAGCGATTCCAGAAGTGAGAGAACTAAGGAAGCTTTATGGATCTCCACACCTCTGCAGCCCGGAGTCCGGTGGGTGAGCACTGGGCAGACAGAGCGGAGCGAGAGTGGGAGGTTCAGGGAAGAACCTGGCCTGACAGGGGAAGAGGATTGGTGTATAGACAGGAAAAAGTAGGAACTGTATTCGTTTGCTTGTGTGTGTGTGTGTGTTTGTTTGGGGTTGGGTGTAGGTGCCTATTATGGGAGTTCGAACTCAGGAGCAAGAGGTTTTGCTGACTCACCAAGAACAGGATGGTGATGATCTGGGGGAAATTCTGAGTCCTTTCCTAACTCATGTGTCTCGTGTGGAAGATATGGGTAAGATAAATATTCTCAGATATTATTTGTAAAATTGCCAATGGGTATATCATTTGGGAAAGTAATATGGTAATAGAGGCCTATGAAAATGTTAATACCCTCTCAAGCAGCCATTTTATTTCTGGGTCTGTATCCTGAAGCAATAATTCCAAATCCAGACAGATTTCAGCACAAAGACTCACTCACCCTGCGGTGCTATTTATAATGCAAGGAATAAGAAATAATCTTGGTTTACATATTTGCTTCTTTTTTGTGCATTTTTAACAACAATATAAATGTATGTCTGTGCCTTTTTGTTTATGTTACAGTTGTTGAGCTGCTATTAAAATGATGTTTATAAAGAATTTGGTAACATGGAAATACTGTGTTAAGTAATAGGAAAAATTAAACAATGTATCTATAATTATCACAGCCTATTTTTAAAAACTATGACAAGACAGAAAAACTAAAAGCAATACAATGAAATATTAACAGCAATAGATATGAGTTGTTTTCTTTCTATTTTCATGCTCTTTTTCAAATTTATATAATAAACACAAATTGCTTTATAACTGAAAGTATAATAAATTCTTGGAAGCAAAGGCCCTATAACATTGACAGATTTATATCACTGAAATGAGGTAATACACAACCTCTTCAGAAATATTCCAAGATCTGAAGTCCTTTCTAACATATTTAGCTACTTTTGTTTCTGAGCAGCTATATAAAATATTGAGTTTAAAAATTAATCACAACATCTCTACAGAATTACTGTGTACGTCAAGTTCCTCTACGTGTTCTCTGCTAGCGAATCGTTTTTTCCCAGTGATTCAAAAAATTACTATGCTATTCCTTTTAAATCATTTGATAAAAATTTTTTATTAGATTTTCCCCAGGCTACACTACGGTCGTAATTAGCGAACCCAGCTGTCATTCAAACTGAAACACTCCGGGTCCAAAGGCCGCGGAGCGTGTTCGCGGCAGTGCTGCCTACGTCTCCCTGAGAGCGAGGCAACGTCAGGCGAGAGGGAGGCCTGCGGACAGTGCGTTCCAGAGCCCTCTGAGCTCCTCTGTCTGACAGAAACATTAAAACGAGGAGAGATCTGACACATTCTACCGAAATTTCTTTTCCTAAAGGTAGCCAGGCTCCAGGCCTTGAGAACTGTTGAAAATTCTGAAATGTCTCATATCTATTGTTACTGTTTTCTTGTCACTCAGAAAAGGCTAGATGGTTTTTTCTCCTCGCCTCACCAGGAAACTGGTTGTGTAGGATTGCGGTAGACAGATGAATATGTTATTCTTAAAGCTTTAGAGATTTCCCGGAGCTCAAAGCCTTATCAGCTTTAAACCTGCCCTCCTCTTTACCTGGTCTTTACATATTATTCACGTTTCCCTACTCAGAAAGGTGCTACAAACACTTACCCAGAGCTGTGTGAAGGAATGGTTTTCACTGATCATAAATAAGTATTTGTCCCAAGGTGCATTTTAGCAGTGCTGATACATACGATGAGGAAAAAGCTGGGCACCGCGCATTTCCGTGTAACTAATACTGCTCAGAACCACAAGGTGGCTCTGTAGCCACAGCAAAGGTTTTGTTAAATTCCAGAAACTTTCCCGCTAAGAATCTTCAACTTGCAGCTAATACTCATCAGACCTGTATGTGGCACTGTTGGTGGTGACAACTACTCCATCCTGGATAAGTTCCCTGATTTTTCCTTTTTACTTAGTGATTTCTTAATTCATTACTTAGGTGACTTTAATGTTTTAACATTCAGGATACTGACACTATATAAAAGCGTTATTTGTAAATAGATATTTTTTATATGGCTATTTCAGGCACTATCATCTTTTTCTTATAAACTTTGTTTAATGGGGGAAAGATAAGTTGTGCTTAAAGATCACAGAACATTTTTTTTGTCCTATAAATCCCCAAGAAGATATTTCTCATTGCAATTTTCAAAATGAATTGGTTTCTGCTATTAATAGTCAAGAAACACACTGTTCCTTATAGCCCCACTCAACTGAACAGCACTTAATTCAAGGTCTCAGGGGCACACAATTCACGGGGGCTCAGGTAGCTCTCCGTGTCCCTCATGGAGAACAGTGTGTTCCTGAACAAACTGGGTGCAGTGCTGTGGTAGTATAAATGGTCGTGTTTGTGTGGGTTGTTCTTGGCAAGGTTACCTTTGCTCCAAGACACGACAATGGCATCTGAGACATTTCTGTTCAGTCCAGTAGAGTTGCAGAGTATGAAGCATGAGCCTAGGGGACTTTCAGACTGAGGAGGTAGGTGGTCATCTCTCCAAGTAGATGTGACCTGAGAAGTTCTGAAAGGACCCACCATACCTTCTCCGTGATCCTACCTTGGCAATGGCCAGCAAGGTACTCAGAGTCAACTGAGACAGATGCAAGCTGGGGCACCTTAGAATCACATTATGTGGTTCTGATGTATGGATTTATAGTGTAGGGTGGGGACAGACAATGATGTTTAATGCCCCCACCCGCCGACCATGATGTTCAGGTGCAGACAAGATAAAGAACCAATGGGTTAGTGACTTAACTGGACAGAGAGTACTGGAGCAGGAGACACACCTGTCACCCCCTTCCCACTTAGCACCTTGCCAGTATTTGAGAGATTGCCCCACAGCACCCCAGAACACCCGGAAAACAGAGAGAACAGGATTTGTAATAGCAGTTTGGGGTTATCGGAGACAGGCAAGGTAACTTCTACAGAAAGTGTTGGGCCCCATCTAGCCCTGAGTGTGGGGCAAGGAGAGAGAGGAACAATGCCAAGAGTTGGGATCCTCAGTGCATCGGGTGCCTGCACTGGTGCTACTGTGTTTAATCTCATCACTGCCCTGCGAGGTGGGTATCGCCCCCGTTTACCACAGATGAAGGTGAGCATCCCTTGGTGATTCTCTGTTTTGCCCCGAGTCATGTAGGAACAAAGTGAAGCCATGATGTCTCCACAGAAAGCAAGCCCAGGGTGAAAGGAAGAGGAAGCCTGGAGAAGACAGGTGGTGAAACAGACTGGCACCAGCTAGCAAAGGGGTGTCAGGCTCCAGCAACACCTAGCCTCAGTGCACAGACTTGGAAGCAACTTTGTCCCTGAGAGCAGCAGCCCCCACTGTACCTGGAGCCCTGGCCTAGGTCCTAGTGTCTGGGTCCTCATTTTACAGATAGAGAGACTGGGCCTCTGACAGGTTAAGCAACTCCCCCAGGCTGCTGCAGGGAGAACAATTAGGCCAGGATGTGGCCTCACGTGCCACATTGGACATCCTTGCTCCCTCCCTGCAGGGCTCTGAGCTCCTTTTCCTCAGGAAGCCTTTCTCCTTCACCTTCTGGATCCTTTGCTTTGCAGGTGCTCTTAGCACCCTCAATCTTCATCCTTCCACCAGCTGGCTGGCTGAACCCCGACTTTCCCCAGGGCCTTTTAGAGAGGTGCCTGCCCACTCTGTACCCCCAGGACCATAGGGCCCAGAGGTGCAGTCAGCATTTGCCTGCTCTCTAAGCTGTTTCTGTGAAATTACCAACTTCCCCCCTTCAAAGATCTCTGCTCACAGCTTTCTGTGCTACCAAAGGCAGGGCTGGTATGGCCTTGTTCTCAGTTCCCATGTAACTTAAAGAGCAATTTACACAATGTCCAGAGGCCTCAATGTCCTGCAAATGAAGGAGGAGGATGTCCTCAAATTCCTTGCGGCAGGAACCCACTTAGGTGGCACTGACCTTGACTTCCAAATGGAACAGGACATCTACAAAAGGGAAAATGATGGCATCTACATCATAAATCTGCATAGAACCTGAAGAAGTTCACTGCCAGCCCATCCTATTGTTGCCATTGAGAACCCTGCTGATGTCAGTGTCACATCGTCCAGGAACACTGGCCAAGTGAGCTGTGCTGAAGTCTGCTGCTGCCACTGGAGCCACTCCCACTGCCAGCTGCTTCACTCCCGGCACCTTCACTAACCAGATCCAGGCAGCCTTCCGGGAGCCGAGACTTCTGGTGGTTACCAATCCCAGGGTTGACCACCAGCCTCTCACCGAGGCGTCATATGTTACCCTGCCCACCATCACTCTGTGTAACAGACTGTCCTCTAGGCTATGTGGACATTGCCATCCTTTGCCACAACAAAGGGGGTCACTCAGTGGATCTCATGTGGTGGATGCTGGCCTGGAAGTTCTGCGCATGTGCAGCGACATGTCCTGCGAACACTCATGGGAGGTTACGCCTGATCTCTACTTCTACAGAGACCCTGACGAGATTGAGAAGGAAGAGCAGGCTGCTGCCGAAAAGGCTGTGACCAAGGAGGAATTTCAGGGGGAATGGATGGCTCCAGCTCCCAAATTCACTGTGGCTCAGCCCAAGGTCGCTGACTGGTCTGAAGGTGTGCAGGTGCCCTCTGTGCCAACTCAGCAGTTCCCTACTGAAGACTGGAGTGCTCAGCTGCCACTGAAGACTGGCCTGCGGTGCCCACTGTGCAGGCCCCGGAATGGGTAGGAACAACCACGGAGTGGTCTTCATCTGGTCTTTCACAAACTTAACAGAATGGAAATAAAGTTGATGGAAAATAAACCATTTCCAAAAGCTGAAAAAAAAAATTTCTGCTCACAGATTCTGCCATTTATTTTTTTTCACTTGCCTATACCCTTGTGTGCTGAGGCTCCAACACTCTCTGCCTATCAAAAGTTCCACATTCCCGGAGTGAGCTCACTGTCTCCAGTGTCCCTGTGCCCTGAACTCCAGTGACCTCAGTCTTGATTCCACATGAGTCACATGCAATATTCTGGACATTTCTAATACCCGGTTGGCTCCAACTCTGCAGATCTTAAACTCCACTGGTCCCTCTCAGATCCTTTAAGCTGGTAGTTTGCAAACTTTAGGGTATATCAGAGTCTCCCAGAGGGCAGTTAAACACTGTTGGCTAGGCCTTTCCCCCAGAGATTTTTATTCATGAGGTCTAAGATGGACCCTGTGAATTTGCAGGCTCCATCTGAATTCTGATTCTGCTGCTGCTGGCACTTGGAACGCTATGCTTTGAGCCCTTCTCAGCCCTGAGAGCATGTTCAAATCACCCAGGGAGCCCTACAGACCAGCTAGGCTCAGGCTCCACCCTCTGCTAATTACACCAGAATCTCTAGGGATGGAGCATTTCCATACCTTTAAAACTCCCAGGTGATTCACAGGTACAGTCAGCATGGAGATATACTGCTCTAAGTGTCTCCAGCCACATCTGTTTCCTCAGTCCTTGCCTTGCTTAGCAAAACTGCAGTCCCAGATCAGCCCAACTTTGTGCTTCTAAGCCTGGGCTGCTGAACATGCACGATCACACGGATTCGGACCATTACAAGTGTAGAGCTTCTGCTCTCCGCTGGGTACTCAGTGCTGCTCAGCAGTCTTTTGACGGGTCCTTTGTCAGCTCTCTCCCAGTCCCCATGACAACTCTTTCTCCCGCTGGCTCCTCAGATCCTCCGCCTCAGTAGCAGGACACCAGTAAGAGAACTTCCGAGCCTCAGTCGTCCTGCCTGTCAGAGGGTGTTCCCAGGGTTACAGACAATGGTGCAGTGCCAGGCATACAAAGAACTCACCCACAGTCTCGTTAGTTTTGGGTTATGGTGGTGTTGCTTATTCTCAATAAAGGGTCCCACCACCAACTGCATAAATAGCTATGAACCCCTCAATTTCCTATATGGCTGCCTCCAAATTTTTATGAAAGTGTCAGAGTAAATATAATCTCTTCCTGTCATTTCTGCCTAGGTCTATCAAATATGAAATGTTATCATCCTGGAGAAATTCAAGAGTTGGGAAGAAGCTCTCTGCCCCTCTCTCCACTCCCTCACTCACTCCCACGATGGAGAGTTTGGGAGAAGGAATAAGTCCAGGGGCCCTGCCCATTTCTTTCTCTGTGGAGTCGCTGTCCTTGGAAGCCAAATCTCTTTTCCTTGACCACACCATGTAAGTGGCTTTCTCTGACACAGGACGCTGTGATCCGCAGTTGGTCCTGTGCCTGATGGGGGAAGACAAAATGCCTCTTTCAGTGCTGAAGTCAGGAGGGTGAGTGTGGGGTAGGGTGCAGGGCAGAGTGAGAGGAAAGGCCCTGGGCCCCATATCTAAACAAAGCTCTCTTAGCACAATAAATCAGGTTGCTAGGTCTCTGGTTCCTTATTTCTCATTTGGTTCCTCATAGGGAGGGAAGGAGCACAGGGATGTGATTAATTATTTTCCCCAGTCTCCATCACAAGTTACATTTCCCAGGACCCCACCAATCTAATTTTTCCATCTGTGCCCTGGATCCTATCCCTTCTCCCTGCCTCAGGGACAAAACTCCATCAGTCATCCCTTCTCCTAAATGCATCTTCATCCTCTCCCTTTCTGCAGGTCCTTTTTCCACAGCATTTATATCTATAATATTTGTGTATATAATATAAGTTTATTAAACATAAAATTCATTTAATTTCTATAATATATAATTAAAATATTGCTTTTAGTCTTTTCCTCTTAGGGAAAAGAAACCCCAGACCAAAGGGTTTACTAGATGTGCCTCTGCTCTGCTCGCAGCCTGGCCAAGGGCGCATGCCGTCTTGCCTACATCCACCCTCCCTCTCCCTCTCCCTCTCCTCCCGTCTCCTTTTTAACCAGCATCCTGCCTGCAGCTCCAACTGTTCAGCCGAAACTGCTCTCACCAAGGCTACCTTCTCTTATAGCTAAATTCAGTGCTCATTTTTCAGTGCTTATCTTAACTTATCAAGTCTGCAGCACTTGACACTGTTGACCCAACCTGTCTGCTTGATGGTCAATTCAATTGGTTTCTTTTTTTAGTTTTCCTTTTGAGAACTACTTGGCCATTCCTTCTGTCCACCTTTTGAAGCCTCCTTTCTCTTTTGTGTCCCTCAAGTACCGGTTTTCTCTGGAGTGGGGCCTGTCCTCTCTTGCTCCCACTCTTCAGACTTTCTTCCCTGTGGTTTGAGACCAGGGACAGGACCCTCTAATCTCTTCCTCCTAGATTACAACTCCTGCTGCTGTAGACCACCCTGCCTGCGTGTCCCAGAGGCACCTCAACCAGAGTCAGAAACTGACCTTGCTATCTTCATCCTCCCCCTCTCCCCACACCTCCACCTTCAAACACCAACAGAGAGGAAGTGCTTCAGCACCTCTCCATTACTTACATCAGTGTAGGATGGGGCCTGAGGTGCACCATGACATTCAATCTGACTATCTGTGTGGACTCTTCTCCAGTCACCGCCACTTGAGCTTTCATGCCCCAGAAAATGGGAGCCCCTGAGGTTCACCTACAGGTTGAGATTTTGGGCCTGCCATGCTTTGCTCAGGTGGTTGGCCTTGCCCAGCATGGTCTTTTTCATGTGTCCCGAAGTCTCAGCCTTTTACCATTTCCTCTGTGAAGGTCCCCAAGGGCCCCATCTGGCTGGGTTGGGTAACTCCTTACTGATCCCCTCCACCCCCAACACCAGGTATATGTGTCTAGCATGTCACTTAAAGCATGCATTGTAAATTGTGTTTCCTCTTCCCCACCCCACCCTCCATGGATGCTATGAGCCCCTAGAGCTCCTTGGGGATTCTGCATCCCCAGTGCCTGACTCAGAGCTTAGTACCAGATAAATGCTCAACAAACAGCTCTACTCAGGGGTACTGAAGGCCAGATGGGTGTATTGCATAATTGTGGCTCTGCAGTTTAGCAGTTGAGTGACTTCGGTCTTCATTTCTGTATCCATAAAATGGGATGAGAAATTTAAATGAGTTCGTGCTTGATGAGTGGTGGTTGGTGGCTGGCACTCAGTAAGCATTATAATTGATGTGGGTGTGATCTAGATTCTGTGGGGAAAGATCTGTTTACCAGGCCACCAAAGGAAGGGGGTTGTTTTCCTCTATGGGGAGAGAAAGAAGGGCAAGGGAGACAGCAATATGAGGTGAACTTTGGGAAAATGTGTGAGTAACATATCTTTGTTTAGTGAAGAAAAGCAGAGGCTTCCATTTCTTCACCCTAATGCCATGTTGGTGTGTGTGTGGTGTGTGCACTGTGTGTGTAAATACTCTGGGCTTTTCTATATCAGGAGTTTGAGCATGAGACTGTAAAAGGATATGGCTTGTTATTTAAGTATTTTAAATTTCAGATTCCCTGTTTATAAGTCAGAGATTATAATGCTTCTTTTATAGAGATACGACAAGAATTAAGTTATGATTTTAAGACTTTTCTTAACCTTTTTTTGAAAGGCATAACATAAAGATAGAGCATCACAGTGATATTATCATGAGTTAGGCCTATAAACCTCAAACTATGCATCTTGTGAATTTTTTTCTATTTTTAAAGATTTTATTTATTTATTTTTAGAGAGAGGGGAAGGGAGGGAGAAAGAGAGAGAGAGAAACATTGATGTGTGAGAGAAACATGGACTGATTGCTTCTCACATGCCCCCAAATGGGGACTTGGCCCGCAACCCAGGCATGTGTCCTAACTGAGAATTGAACTGGTAACCTTTCAGTTCATAAGCTAACCCTGAATTCACTAAGCCTCACCAGCCAGGGCTTTAATGTATTCATTTTAAACCACATTTTTCTCACTAGCTGTCATAGATGTCCAGAGAACTCTAAATGTAACGAACAATGATAAGAATAAATGGAAACCAAGTCCAACCTCAAATCTTGAAACAAATGGTAAGAAGTCATTACATATAGCTCTGTTATAAAAGCAAATCAGAGATAACAAGTATATGAAAGTTATTTCAAATAATGATCACTGTGTGAATTATTTTTCAGATTAAGGACATTCCCAACAAAAACAACAGAAGTCAAGTGTTTTTTTCTCTTAGATTTGCTAGAGCACCTTTCAAAACACCTGACTACAACTGAGGCAGGCGAGTAGTACTGAAATTCCCGGAGACAGGAGAGACTCACTTCCCTTTGCTAAATGGGACAATTAGATCAGGGCACATCACATTCTACTACCTTCCCCATGAGTCCAGACTATAGTTGTCCCCTGCATTCCCAAGAGTGGCTTGTGTTATCTCACCTGGAGAGGTAGGACTTAAGAAGCCAGGTAGCCCATTACTACCAGTAACTACCCCTGAAAAATTCTTAGATATGATCAAGTCTTAAAGTCTGTCAACTCTTCTTTTCACTTGCCAGTTTAAAAAAAAAAAATACTGTCTCTAATCCTTAGCATTCATGTGTTTATTGGGGAAATTGATGATTATCTTGCATTCTTTCTCAGGTCCTCAGTGTCATCCTTGCTAATAAGGAAAGGGAGATGGCAAGTGGGAATATATGGAGAAAAGTAATTTAAGTAAATGGCACAAGCAATCCTCTTTAGACTATGGGGAAGGGTGGGTCCCTTCATACAATACACAGATCAACAGGCTACTACCTAGTGAGATATGCCCACGTGCTGGCCACCATACTATGCATTTCCTCACTTAAACCTCTTAACACACCTGTGAGATTGGTGTCATTATCTAGAATAACAGATGAGGAAATGAGAGAAAAGGGGAGCTGGAATTACATTCCAGGCCACTGGTGTGGTTGACTAAAGACAACTGCCCCAGCCTGGGATTTGGCCCCTATCAGGTATGTAACATGAGGAATGACTGGGACGTCGTAGGGCTTTGCTCTCATTAACAATGTTCATCAACAGTGAACTTTCTGTCTAGATCTGAGGGTCAATCCAGAGAGGCACTCATTATCTGTTTATTCATTCATTCCATCAACAGTCTTGAGTACCACATTACAGGAATAATTTAGTAAAAAAAAAAATTCAAACTCACAGCCTGTTTTGTATGAATCCAGATAATTCTTCTTTTTCCTGGGGCCTTCAGATTATTTCCCTGCTGCTTTGGCTCTTGCCCTCAAAACACTCAACCTGATTTTCCAAGGTGATGACAGTGGAGTTGAAGATGCAGATAATCAGAACCAGGCTGCCCTGGCTGACTAACTTGCATATTTGAAGATATAATATCATAGCCTCCAGTCTCTGATTAGTTTAATGAATCTAGTCTTCTGATGACCGAAGGAAAATGTGCTCCTGAGTGCAAAGGATGGTCCGGTTTTCATTACCTCCTGGAAGCTGGGCGCCTATTGAGGAAGGCTGCATCCAACGGAAGATTTCACCAATGAAGAAAAGAGGTTTAAATGGCTTGACACAATATTTGTCATCAAAGTCTCTAGAAAAAAATCTATTACATGCCCCATCCTCCAGGTAAGTGCCCAGACTTTCCAGCTCATTCCTGCCCCTCTTAGAAAGGCTCCTGAACAGTAGGTGACTGCACTAGCCTCTTTCTCTCCTACTTAATCAACTGCTGACATAGACCTATATGGCCAAAGTTGAACAAATTCAAAGTACAAATATCATCAGTTCTAAGGTAAAGGCCAATTTCCTAATTTTTTTACAGAGAACTCTGTGGGTTTTGTGTCAGGAAAAAAGTAATTGTTAATGTAAAACACTAAACAGTGTTTCCTGATATATCAAAGCAGATCAGAATACACTGTTTCAATAAGAAACACAAATGTCTCCTCCAAGAAACTTAAAATGAACTCCCACCTTTAGTCAATCAGCAGCACCCAATAGAACTGTGCTGGGAAAGCTACATCAGGCTGGCTGAGCACGAGACCACAGGGAAGTGTCAGCTGAGCAGAGACCAGCCCAAGTTTTTATAAAAGGGCACATTATAGATCTTTCCTGTTGATCGGTCAGAGCATTAGTAGTCTGAGTTCCCTGAGGCTTCCAAGCATGCAGTGACTCACTTGATCCTTCAGTTCTGCTGATGGGAACTCTCAAGCTGCCAGCCTTGGTCATGGGAATTACCCATGTGGTTTCTTTGGATATGGGAAGACTGCTCAAGCTTGGCATGTCCTAGAAGATGGCATGGGTCCACTAGAATAATGGTATTTTTCCCTCTGGGAAGAATGGGGTTTTTAAAAACCATTGTGCTCTGAAGCAATCCTCTTTAGACTATGGGGAAGGGTGGGTCCCTTTATACAATACACAGAGCAACAGGCTACTACTTAGTGAGATATGCCCACGTGCTGGCCACCATACTATGCATTTCCTCACTTAAACCTCTTAACACACCTGTGAGATTGGTGTCATTATCTAGAATAACAGATAAGGAAACTGAAGCTTTGAGAAGCCACATGGCCAAACCAGTAGTGTGCAGATATAGAAAAATATACAATAAAACAAGACACCTTGATGTTAATCTTTGTGGATTTCTGTGGTAAAATATTACCTTTCTGGCCAGTTTCAAGGCACCAGGGTTCACCATTGACTCACAAAACCAATGTGTATTTAACCATCAGCTCCCCCAAACAGATGGAGCCAGCTCCAGCACAATCCTGGCCGCAGCACAACGGCACTTCTGTGTAGTCCTTGAGGCCCACCACACTGTATGGCCCTTTCTGCAGACAGACGTGGGTTTGGTGTGGGTAAGGCCAGTATCTAGAGCAGTTCCCCAGGATGTAGAAATGAAGGTTTAGTGATTCCCTAATTTATACAACAGAGATTTATTGTTTCTGTACATTCTCATGATAACCAAGGCTAACAGGATTTTATTTCTTCTGAAAGGATTTCGTATCATGTAAGAGTGATAGATTTTACTGCCTCATGGAGGGCACTCCACAGCCAGTTACAATGACGCAGGTGGTTGCCAAGCCCAGGGAAACAGAGGAGACCCATCAACAAGCCCTCTCCGTACTCTATGCCTTTCCACCTTCTATCCTGCCATCCATGGATGGTTCTCTCCCTCACCCTGTAGTGTCATCTCCCAGAGTTGAAGGCTTATCCCTCCCACTGACCCCAACTTCCTCGGCAGGACTCAGAGAATCAACTTCTGAGCACCCAGCTCAGCATCTTGCACAAAGTACAGGCTCAAAAATATGGTTTCGGACCCATCAAAGTATACGCACTTGTTTCAATGGCACACTTCCAGTTTTGATGGTGCCCCAGAGAGGTTTTGTGATGTCCTCAATTTTTCAGTTAAAAAGCATCGTGCACAGAAAAACCTCCCTCCACTGTAACTAGGGGCAGATCACAGCACACAGAGATCATCTTGGCCAGACGAGAACTTGGGTCACGGTGACTTCAGTGTTTGCAAGCCCCATGCCTAGGCTACCCCCCCCCCCCAGCTCCCCGCCCAACCCAGGGCTCAGATGTCCTTCCCTAGGAACTACCCAGCAGGTAATAGTCCCCAGATTAGGGTCAAAGTGTTTCCCATCAGAAAGCTGGAAGCAGTATTCTGGAACTTGGTGCAATGAGGACTGAAAAAGCTAGGGGAGAGGAGAGCTCTCTAGATCCTCTGCCAACTGCTAGATCTAATGAGCTTGGTGTCAAGGTGGAGATCACTGTTAAACAGCACAAGTGCCTGCAGCTGGTCTCCGTAGAGATGATGGCAGGGATTCCGATCCTGAATCAGAAGGGATCCTGGGAAAAGGATGCAAACCTTGACATTGAGTTAAGCCCTGGCACGCCTTAGTTTCCGCAGCAGAGCCCAGGGTGTTATTGTGGGGTTGATTTATTTTGTATCTTGTCTTACACAGAATATCACATTGCTTCTTGGGCTCAGATGACAAGGCTGACCACATTTTGTTCGGGTGACAGCATCCAGAGTGGTAGCCAAAAGTGTGGAGCTGAGAGCACAGAAGCCAAAGGCTTGTTTGTTTATGAGGCACTGTGTGATCTGGGGAAGGTCAGTTAAGCCCACGGACCAAGTGGGTTCTATTGCCGGTACAAGTAACAGCACTTCCAGGCAGGACCTGGCCTCAGGTCTGGTCATAGCTACTCTCTCCCCAGGTATTCTATTTGGTTCATAACCCAGCAGACAGTGATGTGAGAAAGACAGGTGTGGGGTTTGCCATTCATGTCAAGTCTCATGAGAATTGAGCAAATAGAATGGAGAAGTGGTTTTGGTGGCTCTTCCTTAGGAAAGAGTCTGGGCAAAGCAACTTAGAGCAAAGCAGAGCATTTCTTTTCTTCTATTTGCTCTTTTTAATGTTGTTAGCCCACCCTGATCCCAAGAGAGAACTAAAGTGGACAGGAAGGTATGTCAAATCTGGTACAAAGGGAAACCTAGCTGCATTCCATTATTTGTCACAACTGGGACCCACTGTCTACGTTGGTGCCCTGCCTACCTCTGCCAGGGAAGCTGACAGGGCGCACAGGACAGCCAGGTGGGTGTTCTCTTCTGGAAGCTTATCATTCTTTCTGGAGACCCTTCAGGCTGTCTGTCAAAACTTTTATTATTCCACCTCTTCTTTTGTCAGTGTTTGGATCTCACAGAGAAACAAATCATCAAGGATCTTATTTCCTGCTTGTTTCATCCCCTCCGCTTTGAACTGAGAAGAATGAGTTCTGTGAATAACTCATCAGCTCTTTTCACAATCTGGACTCACCTTAACAATGTTAACAGCAGTGCAGACCAGCTGCTGTGAGGTGCATCACTTCTAAGAATAAAATATAACTCTGCTCCCTGACGCAGGTCTCTAGGCCTAAAGCTTTGCTGCTGGTTCCTGTGAGTGGAGAGCTGGGCATCCCCAACCAGTGACTGTCCCTTTCCCAGCCTGGTTCCATGGCCCTGTGTTCCTAACCTGCCCTGTTATTCAGAAGAGGCTATTCCGGCGCTAATGCTAATATCTAGTGTGCTGGGAGGAACCGTTTAGTCGTTTCCCTGCAGGGTCTCCTTTCACCTGCTGTTCTATTTTACAGTCCACTTACATCCTATTGCAATCAATAGACACATCAGCACGTTCTGCTGCAACCAGGCACGTCGGCAATCCGGGAGGTGGGCTCCCACAGGTCCTGGCATGGCGCATTAGGCAGTGGGCCAGCAGGTTCACATCCGAGAAAGCTCTCCATCTCATTAGTTTCTCCCTGTACAGCAAAAAGCATGGTCATCTAGGTTATAGCAATCAGGGCAGAATTGCTCGCGATTGTGATGGGAGATGCACTAGATTTCGGAGACTTTAGACAATGCTGTTCTCTGAACCGTAGGGTTTTAAAACAGAGTTAATATGGGGATGGTAAATGAATTTATCCAGCCCAGAGGTTTTGGTTCTTGCTACCTTGTTCTGAAGGGGAAGCCAAGAAATGCTTCCAGGTGTCAGCATTAGATCATCAATAATTTCAAGGAAGCTCTTCTCTGGGCTTAACAGCAAAACATAACACGTTCCACAAAAAATCAGAAAATGTATTTTGCTCTGCCAAGAATCCTAGCAGGAGCTTTAAAAGTCAAACAGGATTTGAGAGCTGAGAAATCTTTTTATCTGCGAAGTTAAACTGGGCCTGAGACTAATGCTGAAATGCCCATGGTGTCTGGACATCAGTGGATGGACAGGGATATGTTGTTTCACAAGGCCATTATCGATCCTGCCATTCATCTCATTTTCAGTGGGTCATTCATTCGTTTTCACTGAAGGGAAGCTAGGGAGCCAAATGGGCAGACAGCAGTCAGACTCAACGTTCATGAACACAGTATTCGAGCTCGGTTCAGTTCAGTTCAACACACTGAGAATCTGCTAAATTTCAGTCACTGTGCTGTGCGCGAGATTGGTTCTTGAAACCTCCTGGTTTATAGGTTGATGGGGGAGGTAAACAGACACTTAAAAACATAATTTCAATAAAATGAGAAACACAATCATGGTGTGCACAAAGGGCTCCCTCAGCCTTTAGTTTGCTCTGGGACTAGGAAAATCCTCCTGCGTAAAACGAGTCCTAAGCTGAGTCTTGGTCTGTAGCCACAAAGATTCTGGGTCATGGGCCAGAAGGGTGTTTTCTGGCTCAGTGTGGCCTGGCTGGCCTAGTCAGACCTCCGAGGGGTGGCAGAGACTCAGTGCCCTCGCTGCTTAGCCCAGCTGGGTGGAGCCAGGTGTGTGGGTTTCTGGAGCTGGCTGTGAGATCTAGGGACTGGGGCTGGGTGAGAGAGCTCTGGAGAAATCTGCAGGGAGGACAGAACTACTGCTAGTTATGGGAAGAGTCCACACATCAAGATGAGATACTGCTGTGCTACGATGAGTGTGTCTTCTTCCTGATAAGACCTTCCAACCATTAGGATGTAAGTGAACAACTTAGAACAATTTAGCTCCAATCAGAACTTTAGAAGCAGTTTGCCTTTGAGCTTTTGGAAAATAGCCGGCTCCCTGGACCTCTCTCTTTTGTCTTCCAGGCCCCTGGACAGGATGAGTGTGAGCTGTGTGGTGGGGTCTGAGAACCCTCTGTGTGAGCTGGCTGGGAGTGGAGACGAACTTCCTTGCCTGGGCCAGTCCAGGCTTGGCTTTCTTCTGCCTTCGCTCATGATGGCTTCCCCACAGAGACAGCTCCTGGGATGTGAACCTCACCCCAGGAAGGCCTAAGGAAGGGGACTGGGCCATGGCAATACTGGGGGTCCAGACCCGCCTCACTGCAAGGGGCTACAAAGCTCAGCTGAACTGTCAAGGAGCAGCCAGAACCCTAGAGGCCTGCTTTCTGCTTATTCTTGCCCATCAGTCTCTAAACCTGAGTGATCACTGATGTCCTGCACTCTCCCCTGTACTACCTCTCTGATTGTCTGGGAGGTAGGCATGCCGGAGCCCACGTGTTCCTTCTCAGAGCAGGCCAAGTTCTATTCAAGTTTTTGCCCTTCTGCCTGGCAGGCCACATGCTTCAGGGAAAGCTGGCCTCGTTGATCTAAGGGTCAGTGAGTCCCCTTGCCTGGAATGGGCCAGGAACCCCACCATGGTCCAAGAATGCCCAAGAAGACTCAAGGAAAATTTTCCAGGGCACTTGAGGAAAAGCATCATCTTTGCTCTTAAGGGTGAGCCGCAGGAAGAATGTTCATTCTCCCTGGAGTCTTGGCCAGGGGGTGAAGCTGAACCTACTGCAGCCTCCCAGCTGTCCAGCCTCCCAGCTGAGTTCAGGTCCCAGTGAGGCCGCGGGGAGGGCGGAGCCAGGAGAGCCCATAGGGTGGGGTGAAGCCAGAGTCTTCACAGGTTTCTCTTTCACTGGTGTGGGCCGGTAAAATCCAGTTGTTGTTTAGGCTGATTCTAGAGGGTTTTTTTCTTGCTTCCAAAACATTCTGACAGAAATCATCTTTTGCTTACTGAGCTTGCCAGAGCTTCATTTAGGTATTGCCACCTGACTTATGTGAACCAGTCTGGCCTCCCATACACCCTCCACACACAGCCAGAGGGAGGCGCCAACATCCACAACCACCCTTCCCCTCGCCTTTCCACAGTCTGCCTTGCATACCCCTGAAACTGCAGGTTGTCCCAGTATGTTCCTTACGTCTAGCACCACCTGGCTTCTCACAGGAAGGCTCGGGATGAACACAAGCTGTGGGTTCACCCACTGCTTTTCCTGGAATACTGGCTGCACTCCCCTGCTTGTGGCGTGACTAACAATGCAGGCTCTCCCTGGCATGAGCGCGTTGCCTGGACAAGTGCCTCTCAGTGCTATCACCCAGGAAGCCCCTGGCAGAGCAGGGTGACTTAGTTGCCCTACCTCTCTGTTTCTTGGACTCTTAACACAAGGCCAACTCACATGTCCCCTCTTCCATGTAGCATAGACAGTGGCTGACCAAACATTTACACACATGTCTTTCTGCTGTCCAAAGCCCTGCTCTTTCTACTGTATCCTGCAGCTGCTGAGTAACTATGCAGCCCAGCTCCAAGGGCAATAAGCATGAGAGGAGATGCTGGAAGTAAATACACGTTTAGAAAGTCTTATACATTGGGAGGTATGTCTCTGTGTTAAGGAAAAATGCTACATGTTACAACTAGCAAGAGACCAGTGGGGATGATTCTGCAATTTATATACAGACAACTCTGTGGGTGGTTGGGAACAGGGGTCGGCCCTGGAGTTCTAACACGCCCCATGCCACAGAAAGTTCACGTCACATTAGCAAGTTCTGTTGGCACGCCCCAATGTGGTGCTGATGTGGTGACTGGCATACAGATACAGGTCTATTAAAGAGTACCTAAGCTCTTGGCCAAGAAAATACAAGAACATAAATCACATGTTGCTTTACACAGAAATTGCATGTTAAAAATTTAATAACCACACAGCCCTCCTTACTTCTTTCATTACCCTGTGAGAACAATCCCTCCTCCTGGCGAGCAGCTGCCTGCCCTAGAAGGGTCTGGAGATTTGTTTGTACCATTCTCCCAAAGTGATGTAAAAATAGTAAAGGCCGTCAATAGTGACTGATTAATTTCAATAACATAAATAATGGTTGTAAGTGCAATTGAGAGAGAAATGCTTTTCTCTCTGATTAATCTGACCTGCTGGGCCACCATTAGCACAACCACATTAGAATGCTAATCAGGAAACAAACGAATGCAGTCTAGCCCTGCTGGTCTTCCCCAACACTACCCAGCAGCCCCCTGCCCCATTCCAGTTCCAGCCCTTTTATCTTTTACACTGTAACCCAGATCATCTCTCTGTCAAAGAGGACACACACTTCCTCTTCAAAGCTGGCTCCTCTCTTGAAGCTATCACCACCAGAGAAGCATCCTTGTTGTAGTGCCTTGGATGTTGCCCTTGATGCTTTTAAAGCTCTGTGTGACCTTCAGCCAGTGGGTGAGCTGGCTAAATTGCTAGGTGGTTATCCCCATTTCGCAGATCACTGGGTGGAGACACTGAGAGGTAAGCTGACATCCTCGAGCAGCCAGCAGGTGGGAGGCAATAACCGAAGCCAAATATGCCCTTCCCCATCCTACGTTCCAGCTGTGTTTCTCCAATAACTACTGAAAGACATCCAGGGCCACCTCCCCTGCTGGTTGACCCTGCTGTCCCTTCTTCCAGGTCATCCTCAGGCCTCCACGCGCTGCCTGCTCTCACCCTCTCTACCTGTCTGTCACACAGCCCTGCCTGCAGAGCCGCTGATTTTCATCAGCCATTTGGAGCTCTTCAAGTGCTTTCTGCTGTTGCAGTGGGTGGCTCTTAAGGCCTGGGGCAGAGTCCAGGGGACTGACTTAGAGGGCCAGCCACTTCTCATGGAGCCAGACCTGCTCTTCAGGCCTGTGTCACCAGAGAATATGCATTTGGTGCCTCCTTCCCCATCAAGCCAGGTTCCAGCAGGCAGTGCAAGGAGCTTACTTTCACAAGAACTGATTCTACCTGGCGAAACTAGCCAAAAGCTGTCCTTCCCTACACACTCACATGCATATTCATGTCCTCTGTAAAAGTTCTCCAAATCTAAAAAGGACATTGTGTCCTTTACGTCCATACCTCACACGTATAGAGGCTATCTCCAGAGATAGCTATCTCCAGTCTGTTTAGCATCATTCACTTCTGCTCTGAGACCCGGGGCTGCAAGATCAACACCCTTTGTCAGACGCTGTTGGAGAGCCACCGCCCCACACCCACCCGGAAGAGGGCCATTTGCTGGAAGAGTTTTCAAAGGCTGAAGATATATCCAGAGATTGGTTCTAGTATTTGCACTGGTAAATGAAAACTTTTATATATATATAATTCGAATGTGTTCACTATAACTTAGAGGACAGATGGATTCTTTTCAAAAACAAAACCAGAAAAAGAGCACTAATTGGGTAATTCTACAGCTTTCATAAAGAGGCAGCATTTTCAGTATGTCAGAATGTGTAATTCATCTTAAATTGAAAGTCATTTGAAATGATTTTCTTTCAAGAAGTGACAACCATGATTTGTCTTGCCCCTGGGCAGTGTGGCCACGCCGTCACTTCCAGCAGTCAGCCGGTTTCTCCACTATAACAATGCAGACAAGGTGCCGTGCGGTTTTCTGCGGCAAAGGCCGAATTCTCACTGAACCCCAGGGGAAATGCATATAGCACTGACATTTATTTTGTTACCATCAAGACAACAAAAGACAATTTTTCAAGATCACACTTATCTATGCCTTAGATTTCACGTGTCAAATTGCAGTAATTTCTTAGGAGAGTGAAAAATATTCATTGCTCAAAAATAACTTTTGAATGTTTTTTCCCCCTTTTTGAGCAATCACTAAACTTCAAATAGCCACTGATGAATAGCCTCCCTCCCCATCCTCTTGTCAGATTAAAAGAAAAAAAAAACACCTTCAACTAGCAGGAAAAATGACAACATACAATGCATTTAAATTCAAGCAAAGAGAAAATCTAGATTGTATATTTTATTCTGCCCAGGGTTAAGGAAAATAACTTGGTACCTAAGTGTCTTCTGTAAACAGAGCATTTTTTCTTTCTTTTCCAATAGTCTACCTTCTTGGGAAAGCTGACACTTTCCGCAGGATCTCCTCGGACCTCCACATCACACCCTCAGGCAGCCCAAACCAACCCCAGGCCAGAGATCACCAGAGCCAGGCCTACATCTGGATCTGGCCCTGGCCACAGGCAGCTGCTTCCCCAGCTCACCTCTTACTCAAGGACTCTAGTTCCGGGTGAGTGTAAGCTGAGTGTGGATGCCCAAGGCTTGGTGAGTGGACAGGGCTTGATTTCAGGCCCCACTTATCTGTTGGCCAGGGGTCCTTGCACAGGGTCAGTCTGTACAACTCTAGAAGGCAGTGTTGAGGATTAAGCATTCTGAAAATCCTTCACAAAACTTCCTCACTAGATTTGAGAAAGAAAAGTACCCCCTCTCTCCCACAATGCCAGCAATGCGCCTTTATGCTTCCTTTTCTCTAATCTTTACATTACAACAACTCTCACCTTTGAAGTGGGTATTGAGGTAAGGACTGCAGAGTATAGATTTCCCTTCACCTTCTTTTGGAATGAGGAAGTTACTGAGACAAACTCCCATTTTAAACTCATGTTCATTATCCACTTGCTCTTTTCATTCTGAAGCTAGATCATCAAGCTGATGTCTTGAATTCCTTTCTGTTCCTCCCTCTTCTCAGCTCTTGCTTGGGACCCTGGAGCTGGACCAGCCCTCACTGCTCTACTGGAAGAAGCGCTGTCACAGCATGATGTAAGCAGGTCTCTACTTTGAGACCAAAATAAGGATGAGGAGGATGGGGTGGGTATGCTGGCTTTGGGGGAAGAATAGTTGCTGAAGGGGATTCTACCTGTTTTGAAGTAACAACAGGACAGTGGAGAAGTCGTGGACCATCAGCTCTAATAAATGACAGTCACCTAGGAGAGGAATGTAAAAGCAGCTTTTTCCTGGTGTTAAGGATCGTTAGAGATGAACTGAAGTGACAGTCTGTGTTCTAGTCCTGCTGTTCTCACACCTGCATGTGAGAAGCAGACTTCTGAGACCCCCGACCAGGATCTAACAGTAGTGATGTCTACTTTACTGCTTCTGGCAGCTAAAAATGGTATAGAAAATTGTTAAGATTATGCTTTGTTTTATAATTTAATTTCTAGATACATACCCACATTGTTTATAATCATCACCAAACATTACATCTTTCAGCAGCAACCACATTGGTCTTTGGGAGACACCCAGGGGTCGGGGGTGAAGTCTGTAGAACTCCAGTGGGAGGGAAGTGGGGAAGAGCGGCCTCCTGGGGGAGCAGAGCGCTCTGTTTCTCCAAGCCACTCTCAGCACATGCTTTGTTCCAGCATTCACCCAAAATGACACCAGGCTTCTATGCTGATGATGATATCTATAATTTTTTTAACACCAAAAATAATCAGCTCACTCAAGCACCCATGAGCATGAAATACAAGCCCCCAGAAGATGCCCAGAGCCATTGCTACTGATGGACAGAGTTTAAAAACACAAAATAGAACAAAGAAACCCTTACTGGGAAGCAGATCAGGTGACTGTGTTGATTGTTTTGGCTGCTGCATTGGCAAACTTCAATCAAATAAAAAAGATTTGAACAAAATAACTAAAAGTGAACTGCAAGCCCTCTTAGTGGTTGACTCATACCAGGATTTCTGTGGATGTGGATTTCCTCCATAAACCAACAGTCAGTGCAAAGAAAACCACATCCTGACTGATAACTATTTTTACCAAAAGGATTTTACCAAAAAGAGTAGTTATGGTGTTCTTTTTTCCCAAAATTCTCAACCCGGTCTAGGAAGGTGTATTTTACTTATGTTGCATATATTATCAAGTCTGTGGTTGACAATGATAATTCTTTTGAGTCATTGCATAATCCTCCTTCCCCAAAGAGTTACACTGAGTATGACACAGAATTATATTAGAACATAGTAACACAAACAAACATAAGAGATGTGTAGATCATCAAGTCATCGAAACTACCACTATTGAAGAGGGCTGATAAGGTTCTGCACAGAGCTATCAGGTGGTCTTTTATGGAAAGCAGACAGCCATGGTTGGAAGGTCAAGCTGACTACCACCCCCATCCTGAGAAGCAAGTCCAAATCTATCCATGCTAGTGTAGGTCCAGAGACTTCTGATCTGCAGAAACCCTGCAGTGGATGGGTATAGACAAAGGAAAGTGGGGGTCAACCCTAACAGGGAGCGTTTATGATGGCAGCAATTACATTACTGCCTTCAACAAGTTGGGGTTAGGGCAGAATTTACAAGGTTCTCCTATGATTGGAAGGACCAAAACTTCAGTCCAAATATGGCCAAATTTTACCTGTGCAATATAGAAGTCTCAATTGCAGAAAAACCAAAGGAACTGAGTGATAAGACATCTCAGAGGCAAATGACCACAACAGATGTGATGTATTATTTCCATTTTGGCCTATTATCATTGCAAGTCCCAGAGGCCTTATACACAATGACTTTGGATTTTTCAGACACCCACAGAAAGTCTAGCCCTGGCTCAGCTGGTTGAAGCATTATCCTGTATGCCAAAAGGTTGCATGTTCGATTTATGGTCAAGGTACAAACCTAGGTTGCAGGATTAATCCCTGGTCAGGGCACATGTGGGAGGAGGCCAGTTGATGTTACTCTTACACACTGATGTCTCTCTCTCTCTCTCTGTCTCTCTCTCTCTCCCTCCCTCCCTCTCAAATCAATACACATATCTTCAGGTAAGACTGAAAAAGAAGTTCTGAAGCATCATGTCACTCTGGAACTCTGAAGTAGGGAAGGGACCATGTTTGTCCCTAGGCCAGCATCATCCCCAAAGAGGGAATCACTGCTCTGGGTGTCTTTTAGCCTGTAATGGAATCCCTTGTGTGGCTGATACTCTATGCAGGGGTGTTCACCTTGCAGTCCAGAGGCTGCATGAATCCCAGGATGGCCATGGATGCAGCCCAACACAAAATCATGTTTACTTAGAACACTATGAGATTTTTTTTTCTGATTATGCGTCACAGTGTATTTAATGTGTGGCCCAAGGCAACTCTTCTTCTTCTAGTGTGGCCCAGAGACGCCAAAAGGTTGGACACCCCTGCAAATCACTCTGGGTATTAACACATTCTTTCTCTTTTGACTTAAATTGAGCTTTCTTGGAAATTCTATTCCTTGTCCCTACTGAAAAAAAAAAAACCAAAATATAGGTCTACTTTGTCTTCTTTTCAACTATTTTTCAAATCTTTGAGGACAGCAATGTTTAAATGTTTTCATCTTCAACCTTAACACACGGAGTTTTCTCAACTTCTTCCCATGGCATGGGTTCTGCTTGTGTTTTTGCATCAGAAAGCCTTGAGTTTGAGAACCTTGGGCACATTACCAATCTCTCTGAGCCCAAATTTTCTGGTTGTAAAACAAGGAGAGCAATACTGTATTGATTATATATTATTGCAAAATATCACAAGTTAAAAGTATTTGTTTAAGCTCATGATTCTTCTAGATGGTTCTTCTAGTTTAGGCTGGGTTAGCTAATCTCGGCTTGCACATGTGTGTGAGGTTAGTTGACTGGTTGGCTGCATGCTGGCAGGTGCAGGGTGGCAGTCAGACCTGACAGTAAGAATGGAGCACATGTCTCCCAGGTTGACCTTGTTAATATGGTGAGAATGTTCTAAGAAGATGCAATAAACACACCTTTTTAAAGGCCCTGCTTGCATCCCATTTGCTAACATTCCATTCACCAATTAAGTGACATGATCAGACAGGTTCAAGGAGTGGAGAAGTGGACTCAGCTTCTTTATAAGAAGGGTGGAGAATTGTGCGGGTCTTTTTTAAAAAAATCAATTATTTTTTCAGTTATAGTTGACATTCAATATTATATTAATTTCAGGTGTACAGCATAGTGGTTAGACAACCATATAATTTACAAAGTGTTCCCCCTGATATTTCCAGTACCCACCTGGCACCATATACACTTATTACAATATTATTGACTATATTCCCTATGCTGTACACCTGAATTATTTGTACATCCCCATGATTATTTTGTAACTGCCAGTTTGTACTTCTTTATCCCTTCACCTTTTTCACCCAGTTCCTCAAACCCCCTTCCCTCTAGCAACCATAAAAATTCTTTTCTTATCTGTAACTTTGAACCTGTTTCTGTTTTGCTTGTTCATTTATATTGTTCCTTAGATTCTACCTGTAAGTGAGATCATATGGTATTTGTCTTTTTCTGACTGACTTATTTCACTTAGCATAATGCCTTCTAGATCCATCTGTGCTATTGCAAGTGGTAAGGTTTTGTTCTTTTTTATGTCCTAGTAATACTCATTGCATATATGTACTACTACTTGTCTATTGATGTCACTTGGGTTGCTTCCATAGCTTGTTTTTGTAAATAATGCTGCAATGAATACAGGGATGCATATATTCTTTTGAATTTTGGATTTCTTTGGATATATACTCAGAAGTAGAACCACTGGGTAGTAAGGCAGTTCCATTTTGAAAATTTTGAGGAACCTCCATACTTCTTTCCATAGTGGCTACCCCAATCTGCATTCCCACCGACAGTACATAAGGGTTCCCTTTTCTCCACATCCTCATTAATGCTTGTTGTTTGTTGATTTATTGATGACAGCCATTCTGACATGCGTGAGGTGAAATTTCTGTGGTTTTTCCCTGGCCAGCTATCTCAGTGGTTAGACCGATATGCCAAGGTTACAGGTCTGATCTCCAGCCAGGGCACATGCAAGAAGCAATGAATGAATGCATAAATCACTGGAACAATGGATTGATGTTTCTCTCTCTCTCTCTAAAAATCAATAAAAAATTAAAGCATTTTATCTCACTGCAGTTTTAATTTGAATTTCTCTGATGATTTGTGACATTCATAGGTCTCTTGGTCATCTGTATTTTCTCTTTGGAGAATTGTCCATTTAGGTCCTTTGCCCATTTTTTAAATTGGATTGTCTGGTTTTTCTTGGTTTGGGGTTGTATGAGTTCTTTTTTTCCTATTTTCTTGTTTAGTTTAATCATGTTAAGTCTTATAAAGATGCTTGAAGTAATGTGAACACCTGTTTCTGCTATACTTAAGCAGAGAGTACAAAGCCTGTTTGAGTGAAACAAAACAAAACAAAAAAAGAGGATCTATTCAAGAACACTAAGACTGAAAGCAAACTGTCAGATATTTGGAAGACAGATGTCCAGCATGTGTTTTGAAGTCATTCTAACTAGGTAGAATGCTCATCTCAATAAACACCTACATCACTCTGAATACTCTGCAGCTCACTCTTGTGTGGCAATATGACAGCTGGTAAAGGAAGTGTGGACAGTCCACATTCTAGATAAAATTTCTTGTACAGAAGATCCACAGAAGCAAGTGCTGTCAGGCGTATAGAAACCTCCCTCACTCCCCTCAATGATCACCACCAAATTCCTTTGGAGGAAGACTTCATAGAATCTCAGGGGATTTCTAGGACATACTAAGATCAGGCTGAGAGACTGGTTTACCTATTCAATCTGAATAATTTAGGCAGGAAAGACAACTTTTCTCAAGGGTTGAACTGACGTTTGTATTCAGACATTGACTGTACTTTTCCTACAATGCCATCAATTAACACCTAAAGACTTTTGAAGAGAAAATTCCATTAATCATTTTCTTTCTTGAGAGCTGTTTTTTTCACTCCTTGTTTGGAAGGTTTCCAGTATTTTGCTTCCATCTGAGCCAGAAAAATTGTCTATTTCCTTGGGCCAATCATTTTTTCTCTCTGAATGACTGACTGAATTTATTTATCAGTTCTAAATAGTTTTTTTTTTTTTAGTGAAATCTTTAAGGTTCTCTATGTACAGTATCATGTCATCTGCAAATAATGAAAGTTTAACTTCTTCCTATCCAATTTGGATGCTTTTTATTTCTTTATCTCATCTGATCTCTGTGGCTAGGACTTCTAGTACTATGTTGAGTACAAGGTGAAAGTGACATCTCTGTCTTGTTCCTGATCTTAAGGAAAATGCTTTTAGTTTTTCTCCATTGAGTACTTTGTTAGCTGTGGGTTTGTCATATATAACCTTTATTATGTTAAGGTATGTTTCCTCTATTCCTACTTTTCTTTTTGCTGAATGTTTTTATGATAAATAGATGGGGGGACTTCTGGCCAAGATGGAGGCATAGGTAGACACACTGTGCCTCCTTGCACAACCAAGATAGGGAAAACAATAATTTAGAAATAGAATAACAACCAGAACTGACAGAAAATTGAACTGTGTGAAAGTCAGACAACCAAGGAGTTAAAATGGACACACTCATCCAGACCAGTAGGAGGCATGGAGTCGGGCAGCCTGGTGCAGTGCAGGTCGCAACATGGAGAGCAGAGAGAGTGGGGACTGGGCATGCAAGGCATCTGGGATGCATAAGACTGCAGTGGGAGGACCATGAGCGCATAAACAGCAGCAGGCAGACCCCGGCCAAGGGGTGGTAACCGGCAGACCCAGTGAGGCAGCGACTGTGAAGCAAGGCACTGCACGCAACCCAGGATCCCAGCTCTGGGAAATAGAGCCTCGGGACACTGCTTGAAAACACCTTGGGGGTTGAGGCACAGGGAGAGACTCCCAGCTTCACAAGAGAGTTTGTTGGAAAGTCCCATGGGGTGCACAAACCCACCCACACAGGAATTGGCACCAGAGGGGCCCAGTTTGCTGGGGGGAAGAGGCGAAAGAGACTGAGGTCCATGGAGAGCTGAGTAAGCACCATTGTTCCCTCTCAGACCCCGACCCTACATACAATGTCACAACCCAGCGACTGGGGTGCCCTGCCCTGGTGAACACCTAAGGCTACACCCCTCATACAAAACAGGCCTGATCAGACCAAAGGGGGGTGAAAAAAAGATGGCTCAAACAGAAGTGAAAGTCCCCCAACTACTAGTACTTTTAAGCGACCGAGAGATAGCCAACCTATCAGATGCACAGTTCGAAGCACTGGTGATCAAGATGCTCGCAGAATTGATTGATTTTGGTCACAAATAAGATGAAAAAATGAAGGCTACAAT